>DWNR01000034.1:0-30911 GCA_018250455.1 Polygonus leo | reverse complement strand
ATGCCAACTTGACTAATCTGTCGAGACGATCCCCGGCCGTGTTTTAGGCCATAAAAATTCAACCCCTAAAAGGAGGAGTAGCGGGCGGAGCCGCGGGCACAGCTAGTTGTATAATATCATTCTCAGTCTGCTGTTACACCTACCTATACTTACCGATACAGTTTTATGTTACACATTCAAGTGTTCAATTCTCGAAAAGGCTAAAATTTAAACCATATAAGTTCTAGGGATTTTTTTTATAAGTGTATTCTCGGTATAAAGTCTATAGAAATGTGCAACATTTTTCTAAAACGCTAATGTCAAATGCAGGTATTGACGCAACCATCAGTAGTAGCCTTTTTTTTGCAAACGAGTATGCAGTTCACCTATTGGTAAGTGACCGCCCATTGACATCGGTAATCATCCCCAAGTACAAACATAAGAATTGCTTCACGGAGGCTTATGAGAATGACGGTGGTACCTCCCTAGTCGAACTAAACGAGTTCTACCACCTGACACTTTACGTACCTATCCATTTTCATTGTAGTTCTATGAGAGGAGAGTGTCTCCTTTTCAGAATCGCATATACCATCGGCAATCATTTTTAAAAACATAAATTTAAAGAAATAGCTTCTGCCATGCCTCATTCATACTATTTTAAGGAAATGGCGACTTCCTTTCCGTACTTAAACTGAAAAAACTTGTAAAACTACATACCTTATATAAGACTTATTGGCAATACTGTTCAACTTGACGCGTTACCATATCCGTCGAACGAAAATAATTGCCTACACCTTGACAAATGCCAATTAATTTTATCACTACAAGACACAACGCTACACGCCATAATAATACGGTGCAAGAAACTTTAAATATATGCCATCGTTTTTCTTTCAGTTGCAAAAGGTCATATATTCGAGTTTTTCATTCTTAACAATGATATGTTACATAAAGGAATAATAAAATAAGGGGTTATGAATCTCGTCAGCCTTCTGCATCGGAGATAACAATCTCAAGAGAATTATAGGTATGTAATTTTTTAATATTCAATAAGGTTTTCGATGAGTATCATGTTTAACACACTTTCATGTCCATTTGCGCAATGACTTTTTAAAGTACTTTAGCCTTAACGGTGCCTACATGGAAAGCGGGCAACTAAGTTCGGTCGTATATTTTTAAGCCCATAAATGTTTCAAGTCGGGAACAGTAGACTGTGGTTGGGAACTTGTGCGCTGCGGTCAAACTTACGGGACGTCCGCAATAAGCCAAACCGTTCCCGAACCCTACCTACATCACATTTAAATTTGAAACACAATTTAACTTTACATAGTACAATAACACTTCCTTAGTAAATACGATAATACAATTGTAGTGCCTTCTTGTCATTCCGTTGCAGTCGGCACTTACTATCCAATAGATAACGCACTCAGAATGATTTGGAATAAGATTCATAGCCTAGGACTAGACCCTAACAAATAACACTGATATAATTCAATAAGTTCATTATTAATTAAATTACTCAACTATAACTTAAAAGTGATAAACGAAAAACTTGGATTCAAGAAGTATTTGCAGTGATTTTCTTTACATTATAAGAAAAACGAAGTATACAGTCTATTTTCTATTTATCTTCGACATTAGCCTATTTTCAAAAATATAGACATATATCTTTTTTATTTATAAACCGATCAAAATAAAACAAACACTAAATGTTAAATGAAGTTTGAAACAATACGTCAATGAACCGCATAGGATCAGCCGTTTCTGAGAATAGCACGAACAAACACACAAACAAACCGACAAACAGACTAAAAATCATTGTTTTGTGTTCTATTCCTTAGTGAAGACCACCAATATCGATTTCATCCAAATATCTTTAAGCGATCAGTTACAAATTTATCATATTATGTATAGATAACCAGAATTATCCAACATTGTTGCATCTATATTCGTCAGTTTCTATATTGGATATGTGGAATTGATATCGATGGTAGGCACTTTTGGAAATTCATTAGAAGCTCTTAGAACATATACCTGTTCATGGATACTTCTTGTAAAATATAGTGTAATGGTAGAGATTTATATTCTTAAGATACTAACAAAATACAACAAAAGTTTTATTATTCCTAACCTAAGCGAGACAGGTAACTTAGAGACTGAACCTCATAAGGGCCACAAACGAGTGTTCTGAGCACATCTGCTCGATGGAGATGTGAGTAACATTGTATGTATTTCAGAATTTGGAAAACGTTCGCAGTGGCCAGCATAAACTACGCGGGTGTTCCAAACTTATTTGCATTTACACGGGCCCAGTAATTGCAGTGCGCTTCGGGGAGAACTTTAATTAAACTTAAGTGTCTTACGCGAGTCCGTATATACACTTGAAGTGGCTAATAAGAAAAGTTTAAACTTATATCCTGGCGTACATGAAGTTTGTAGAACTAAGGAGGAGGCAGCTGTGACTATATTATTCATCATACGTAGCTTCATATAATACATTAATGTATACAGAACACCTACGTTGAAAATTATTAAGATTAAAATGTAAAATAGGCACTAAATACGAAAATGTTCTGCTATAATACATTTAATAAATATTTTTTACTTTTACGTAGCAGTTAAAATGGTATCAGTTCCTACCTCTACTTAATAAACTGTTTAACACCACGCGAAGCGCCTAATTCTTATTATACAAATTGCTTTTTTATGTAGGAATGCATAATAAATATCGTATCGATAGCCATATCTAATAGGATATCGACTCCGATGCGCGACAATGATTACTTCTTGTTTTAGTTGGAATAAGAATCCATGGATTAAAATCAATAGGTAAATAGCTAATCTACTTTTGGTGGTTATGTTTTAATTTATAATAATATGCAGTAGTTGAACTGAGTAAAAATCAAGTTAATGCACGCTTATAAATTGGCTGATTTAGAATCATTTACTATTTTTATCGTTCAAATATAGCAAACGAACGTCCAGTCCAGGTGATAGTAAGCGGCCACTGCCAAGGAAAGTAATACAGCCCGAGTATGATAAAATCGTGCCTAAAGTTGACCACAGACGATGCTACCGCTGAGAATTAACATAATTGCGATAAAAGTGTGTAAGCAGTAACCTAGCCATTCCAAAACTTAAACAAAAGAATTGCTTTACGGAGGATTATGGCGGTAGTGGTGATACCACCCCGACTAAACTACAAAACCCTACACTTCTATCATACATATAAATAATAAATACGACGACGTACATTTTTTGCACAAATAAAGGTAGGAACAGTTCTTTTTTTTTCATAAAATTATTCTGAAAGACAAATTATTAGCGTGGACTAAGATATCAGTTTTCTAGTCCCCAAAAATATACAGGATTCTTAAGTAGAAAATGAAAATCCAGCTATAGGAAAACATCCTAATGGCGCCGCGATGGTACATACAAAAAATACAGATTAACGCATTAGCGCTAAAAGCATTCAAATTGATGTAGAGCACGGCTTTGCAATCTTGTTGCATACAGCGGACTTATTTATTTTCATTTATAGTAAAGCTCGTAATAAATATCATCTCGCATTTTAGATTTCCTAGTTAAATTCAGTTCGTGATTCTGATTCACCCGTATAACGCTGATGTATACTGACATATTTGCGAGGGACGCGGACGCAAATTGAAAATTATGGTGACGCTTAGCTCCGTAACGAGAGTACTGAACTTTTGTATACGAATCACTATAATATACTAGTGTATATAAAATGATAAAGAATGAAGGCATACCTATTATAAGTTACAGAAATCCAAAACAAAATAAAACTGAACTGAGAATTTGCTCTTTTTTTGGAGTCGGTTAAAATGTATCTTACAGATCATAAAAAAATAAACAGTAGATGATATTAATGAATACTATACTATAATAATAAATAAATACTATATCCACATTAAAGGTTATTAAACGTACCTACACAAGTTTTAAATTTAAATTAAGCTGCACTATGATAAAGTCTACAATTTATAACTAGGTGGTACTTACGACGGTATATAATTCTTGGTCTAATTTACAAAATGAGTTACCTTAGCTTAGCAAAAAAATACCATCATTTCATGAAATCAAAATGACAAAAAATATCAATATCAATAAGCTTTATTTTAAAATCAAGTGACAGTCATAGATAGGGACCGCTGATAGAAGTGAAAACTTATAACTTAGAATTTTAGCATTAAAATTTCATAATGTTTAAATTTAAATTATCAATATCAATTTAAATTAAACATTAGAAATTAAGTAATATAAATTTTGTTTCATATGTACATATAAGTTTAACATCACACCATTCTACAAAGGTATAATTAGTTCATAATAGTCAAATAAATTAGGGATAGTTGGCATGTAAAACTAAATAAACTTGAAGCTTATCGACTTAATATTAAGATTTGTCATTTGAATTGCATTAATAATTATTTCAAATATTCGGGAGGTTGTCGCTGCGCGCGTTTTGACACACGATTTGAGTTTACTCGTTAAGTAATTATGGACTATTTTGCAATACCTTAAGCGTAAATATGGCTCTGACGCGTTACCATTATATCCTTGCTATAAAAGTTTTCACTTCAAAAATAAATTTATAAATAAATTATTACGACGGCGAAGTGCACAGTAGCTAGTAACGAATAAGTGCATTTTCCCAAGAATTCGTTATTAGAACGATAAGCAGCGTACCTAACCGTTCACTGAAGGGATCCGTAGCTGAGATGATTACTTTTACCGACAGCAAAAATATGTATGTATTTCTCAAAAACATTATGAAAAACAATATAATTTCTATCATTGCTATATTCATAATATTAAGGAAGCGAACATTTGTTTTGCGTCTATGTCACAAACGACTGACTTAAAAAAATACATGTATACCTACTTATATGCACTAAATATAATCCATTCCTCCATTTTAAAGGAACATAGGTACGTAAATATAATCTTGTAGAGTCATTAATTTAGTATTAGTAATTTAATACACCTTCGTATAACGGATTAAAGTACCTATCAGCCTTCTAAAACGCATATAAGGCATGGACAGATGAACTCGACGAAATAGTAAGGGTTACATATTGTGACTTTGTATACGTAACCCTAAAAAGGAGTTACACGAGGCCAACTAGAATTTTCTCACGTTTCCTTCTGCTACCTCAAGGTTAGATGGAAATGATAAGCATACACGTTTTGACATTTAAAGTAGAGATACAACTTGTCCACTTAGGTCATGACTTATGTACGTGGTTTTCATCATAACAACCCATTTAATAGGTAAACTAGAGATATGGTACTTTCTGTACATCGTACTACATATTAAACAGCTGTCCCTTTATAGGGAAGGGCATTACCATATATCGACGTATCGTTGCATCGCTATATTTATATACCAATATTAATTAATGTGCTATTTTTCTAAACGATATTTTTTGATATATTATATTCTTATAATAGTCGCTTAAAAACATCATTTCAAATTGTGATAAGGTATTTATTGTTTTTCAAAATTATAAGGTTCACATTAATAAAGTTCATATTAATTAAGTTTGTAATAAGAGATATCAGAGACAATATTGGTTTTAGAGCAAGTAAAATTCGCTTATATTTAGACTTATATATTAATTTAGAGTTCTTTAGAATATGAACTAATATTTTCAAGTTTGTTTTTTTTCTTAAAAAACATCGCTTCGATAAAAAATATACCCATTATGTCGCATTTTAATACATTTATTTATTCGATCGATTCGATCGAGTCGTATTACGATTTATCGATACATGCAATGCGTAAGGATGCGATAGTATTTTGTATCGATACAAACGAATTCGATACGGTTACGATATTATATATCAGTACTTACCCTTTTGGGCATCTCTATAAAGGGATGCATAACTCGTTTAGCTGCGAAGAATTCTTAATTCCAACGCCTACTAATGTTTTCACGTAATTTTACCTTTGAATAGTATGAGGAATAATTTCATTAAATTAATATATTTTATCATCAACTTGGCGTATTCTGTTAGATATGATATAATATAACATCCAAAACCAATTTTTAATAATAAATTTATTTAAATAGCCATTTGACATTAATTAGTAATTTCTACTAGTATTAACTAAATATTTATACGCAAGTCTTTGTCTACATGTATAATATATTTATAGCATTAAACGGTGGCAAACATTTTATCGTTACATTAAAAATGAGTGTCTAAGGCGATAAAATGAATAGTAACTTTGAAGATAGTTAAATAATGTTAAATATAATGTTGCGAATATTCCGTATATAAGGGCAGGAAAAACATTAAATAAAGGAAACACGTGCTCGTGTAAGCTCGTTATCCTACAATCATAAATTTTACAAGTTTTAATACACGCTAGGCTGCGGTGTAAGTCATGACTCCTAGCGTTTTAACGAGTAGTACTTTAAACCATTTATAAGCAGGTTTAGATAATGTTCTTAGGGTTCCTAACACAAACGGACGGCGGAACACTATTGTTAAGGCTACGCTGTCCTTTCGTTTGACACGGGAGTGATTGTAATCGACTATAAATTTTATTAACTAGCCTTTTAGGTATGTGCTTGGTGTTTGCTTTATTTGTTTTGAACATTGTGTTCAAATAATAGTAAGAATACTCCTTATTAGGAAATATTTTACTATTAAAAGTTACAACTCCTTAAAGAAATTATGTGTATTAAGCTATTAAGTGTTAAAATAAATCTATACTTGTGTTAATATTTTTTTTATGGGTGATCAAACAAAATCGCTTTATATTTTTGCATTGATATTACACGTAACAAACAAATATGGTGTGCTATATAATAAAAAAAACATATTTTAAAGTATTATGGAAAATATTATTTTATAAAAAAATATTATATTTATATCAAATGTCTTTCTAGAAGACATAACCCGAAATACGAAAGAAAATGAAAATATCCGAACGGTACCGCTTATAATTTACTCCATGTCGTATCGCATGTTCATGATGTTCGCTGCGTTCTGCACTTAATATTCATTTAAGGAGCAGATCAAAGAGAAAATTCATATAAATGTATGCCGGAATAACAAAGGTTGAGTGAAATTCAAACGATGCGACGTGAAGAAATAATTATAAGATCGTGACGTGAAGAAAGGATTAGAACTTAACGAGTTTCATGTCGTCGGATGTGAAATCAAACGGATTTTGCAAATGTTAGCTGTTGAGAATTTATTTAATTATAGGTTCGTACCTTAGGTATTGTAAGTAGACTGGTAGGTATCCTACTCATGCTAAGTATTTTCTTAACAGGCGAAGTAAATATACCAGAACGATATGAAGCCACCAATTTGGTATATAAGAGTCATTAAAGAGTTTTAACATACTCATAAACGTCAAAAACATAAGTAGACGTACCTTTATCGTTGTATATGTATTATTAAAGTACATCAGAATATATACATGCGTACATCAAAGAAAAAATATTTCTTAGTACAAGATTAATGACGTCAGTAGGCTCGTTATAACGATGTGAGGGGTAATATTTTTTAAAATTACCTGTAAAGTCGTTGAACTTGGACGTAATTTAGTCAAATGTGCATTATACACGTGTGATTACAGCGGTCTTCATTATACAGTGTTGCCTCCGGCTTAAGCCTCTCATTTTCATCGTAATCCGAATGATTTAAAACCAGTTTTATCCCAAAAATCTATTTTAAATTGTGCATTTTGATACTAATACTGCTTCTTTAAATCTGTATAAGTTATATCATTTTAAGAGATGTACCTATTCTTATGTTATGATTATTATCGGATCACATTTAAATTGATTGCATGTTTTTTCATCATTATCATTACTTTTAATTTCGTATACGTATGAATTTATATATATTTTTTATAGTTTATAAAAGATTATTCGTTTTATACAAGTCAAAGAGTATTTTTCAATAGCTAAAGTATTAAATTAAGCCTATAATTGATAAGGACAAAGTCATAAAGCATATCCCAAGCCGCATGTACAACAGCATGGAGCTTTGCAGGCAATAAAACAGCTTTAAGTAGGAAAGCTAGCATCCACATTCGCAACTGGCTTATCGCGACAATACGCAATTAGATATACGCTTCTATAGGGATTGTGCCTATCCTTGCGTGGGCTAACATCAAGGTAGTCTTTCATAAGTTGGCTAACAAACCCCTTTGTACACCCAGAGTAATGGCGGACGCGACAGTAAAGCATGTCCGTTCGCACTATTTACAACGGAACGAGTTATATCCATGAGTAATGGAAGTTATGTAGCCGGCTACATTATTCCGTACTAAATCTCCCGTAGCGTCGCGTTTACTATTTAAATGTATTCATCCCAGAGTTATCCGGCGTCATGTGGAGTACGCCTTTTGCGTGGCGAGACACGTATGAATAATATTCGTATAAGCCATTCCTGTATTTCGGCTTAGGTGCTAGATAGATAGATGCGCATGGAAATTTATATTGGTGGAAATGGAAAATTGTAGCTTTTAAAATAATGCGTTTTTAAATAAGGAAAATAATCCGAAGAGGCAATGAAACGAAACGTTTTATTGATTGCATAATTCATGTTTAATTACAAATTCATAACATAACGTAAATCGATAAATTATCACCGCTTCAAAAGATTTTTTTAAGGAGAAGAAGACATGTTAGGTACAGGACTATAATATGACTTTAAACATTAATTTATATTAACATATTCATTAATCTGAAAATATTTTTTATCATTCTCAATTTATATTATTTTCATTAAGTTCTCTCTAAAATTCATTGGTCTCAACAAGAAGTGTATGTATAAACTATGAACAATACGAACTCAATTTCAGTATGCGATCAATTTGTCAACGTAGATAAAAATAGCTTGTTATATTTAGGTATTTTGCCCTCCCAGACGTGTCGAATGCTTCGCTGAATAATACAACTAGTCTGTTGCATTTTACAAGCGATTAGCATGCCTATCTACTGAAACGGAATGTTGCATTAGCATTTGTTTAATTAGTCATTGATTAATGTTTAATTTGCCTTTCACGTACTCAAATGGGGGCACCAGGACAAGAGGGCATGTCTATTGGAAGGGCCTATATAGTTACTTACACTTATGTAGGTATAATTATGTTAGTAATGTTGCATCTTTAAGCTTTCCGAAGTATATTTTCTTAAGAGTTATTTCGGTGCATAGAAATGCAATGTACTTTATTGACTGTGTTGCTAATATTCTGTACTTAAAATACCCGCTCAAATGCAAAACATTTACATAGACGATGTAATATATATTATTAACGATATTTTAATACAGATTAATATTTACTACAATTCATGTAGTTATTCACTACAAGCATATAATTATGCTCTTACAAAATATTTATGAAAACTTTCTTTAGTTGGACATTGACAAGAAAACCTCTACGACATTCTTGAAACGTTAAGGACCTGTGTGATCATGTAATCGATTATTAATTACAGCTTTATTATGCATAATGAAAGACTATATCATTGTACGATGGCTCGTGTGCTACTTACGGTGATGTACCAACTAAGGACCCACTTACACCTCCATTGAATTTAAAATTACCGTTTTAAAGACTAGGGCATTAAATCTTAAATGCTAATACTACAGGTTCGGCAAAATCTGTCTGTAACTTTTCTTACATGATGTATTTATGTACTCAGTAAAATTATTTTTCTTTTTGTGGGAATTCAGACGGTTATGATGCAGTTTAACGCCTTATGCCGGGGCGTGGAACCGCCATTGAAACTCCGTGAAGAAGTGTTGATAGTGGAAAAAAGTAAGTTATTGCAGGAATCCTGACAGATAGGAGACATCGACAATGTACAGTAATTGTATGGAAGGTTTGTTAAAATCCAAAACAAAGTACACAGATTTTTTTTTAGATATTTTTATATTCACAAAATGATACGAATACATTTATTGAGTTCAAAAACACAGGAGGAGACAGAGGAAGACAGGAGGCTATTTTACTTCAATAAAATTAATCATATACACTGACGTTGCCTCTCCGCGTGGCCATGGCACGAGCTAACGCGGCGCATGCGACACCTGCGGAAAGCGTCGCCACGCCAACGGATGGCACACACAACGACCACACATACCATAGCAGTAGATGTTTAAAAAAAATTAAAGAATTTTCTAAGGATTTTCAGGAAAGTTAATGTACGAAAAATCTTAAATCTCATACATTCGAGAGTTCCATTATCATTTTTTTATATAATTATGTAACGGGACCCTATTACCGAATTGACCGAATAACGAGTTTCTCGTTAAAACTATCTGGAATCAATGCGGTCATTCAAGAGAAGTGATGCGCATTGATTCATGATGCCTTTAGATTTACGACGTATACCTTTCGATTAAATCAAGTTTACAACACTAACTACTTAGCTATAATTACATAAAGTTTAATTTTTGAAATTACGTGTCTCGGTTTTTCACATTCACAATTCGATTCTACGCCTCGGTAGTGTAGTGTTTACATAAATTACCTAAATTCGTTTCCTAGCATTTAATTTATGACGAATACATTACCTTGTAAAATTGTCTAAGAATAGATTTTGATCATTATTCACCTAATTTGATACAAAATATACAATTTTTTTGCTAACCGCAGTAGCCTTCAGACAACCAACGCGGTAAATTAGTTTTTACCTCACAAGACAGATACAGGTGCGCAAAATTCCACTTCTGCGACATATGGGAATATTATTCAACAATTGAGACACTTCATGCAAAAAAACCACCACTTATAATTACTTGGTCGAACCTTACACGGAATTATCGGACCTTGTAGTTATCCCATTGATTTGACCATAAATTTGAACAGCGCGACCATTAATTCCCCCCACTTCCAAAGCCAGTGATCGGTAGTCCTTTGTGCCTAGACTAAATAATGTATCATTCGCCAATAAAGGTGACAATTGAATTCCCTGAATATTTTGCCATTCAAACCACGCTAATTTAACGTTTAAAATATCGATTAATTCAATGAGCCGATCAGGGAAAATAACTACGATCTTACTTAAGGAACAAAGTTTCAGCTACCATTGTTGACTTCCTAAGTTCCAGGCTCACTATTTAGCGTATACCTTAAAGTTAAGGTTTGCTATGTTGTGTCTATGATTGTTGATGTCATATACAATAATAGATATGGCCCCAAAATACAACAAAAACCAAAAATGCCAAAAAGTCCCTACAGACGTAATAAAAACCTTTAATTTTACTTATCGTTTATGACGGTAGATATTCTACGTATCATATATGGCCCAAAAAGAAATGTATTATATATTTTTTTAGCTCGAATCGAATCGAATTGAAGCTTACTATAAAACACAATCGTAAACTGAAGAATACCTATTTCTTCCCAAACCTGATTATAATATAATTTATATCTAAATAATGTGAATAGAAAACCAATTTAAAATAATATATAGCAGCAGCATATTTATCTCTTCTTAAATTACTAATTTAATCAGCAGATAATTTTATGCACGTTTTTGCTTATAGTTCATTGATATAGCTACCAAAGACCTACAGTTTATGCTTATAAGTGCGTTCCCAATACCTAATATGTTCAAGGCTTATTGCAGGCACAAAAACTTTATTTATCGTCTTGAATATGTATAAAGCAATAACTTAAAACTTTTTCTTAAAACAGCTCATTATATTCTGATATTATGTTAATTTTTTTCGTAATAACTCTTCGTATATAGCTCCGGAGCACTCCTCTTATTTCGGTAGGTACAAGTTTACAATACAAAATGAATAATACGTTTTTGTTAAAGCTCACACATAAATATTATAATTGTGTAGGATACTCTCTGCCTACCCCGTTAGGGATTTGGCGTGAAGATATGTATGTATGTATGTATGTGTAGGATATATACAACATTTCTACATTTATTATAAAAATGTTCGACAAGCAGCTCAAAATATGTGAATTTTGTAAAAAGCATCTTCTAGGCAAGCATATTATATGTTAGGTATGTGGCGGATTAAAACGCTTTAAAAAGGTTTTTTTTTAATATGTATATACAAATGTATTTTTTAATAGAATTACGTCGATTGTCCTATTGTGGCCTACCATATTTGACAAATTTTGTATGCCTTAAATTAGCAAATAAAAAGAAAACAACAAGCAGCTCACGCTAGTGGAAAAGGCTCAGCAAAAATAATGGCAAACGAATGCGGCAAAGCTTAAACTGAAAAGAGCGAAGTTGGCGCGTTGTCAGAGGCTGGTACTGTGTTGGGCCATAAAGCAGGTGCCCGGTGTTATTTAGGGGCCCAACTTCGTCCGCGCCGGGCACTGCTTGCGCGGACAAAATTAGGGCTTTTTAAAGCGTTTATTAAAACGCTGCCGCTGTCCCACTCATTAAGAACATAAAACTTTAATACTTTCGCATACTAGCGTTTTTAACACAATTTTTAACACGGTATAACTTAAAAGCGATTATAAAAGCGAGGTTAAAACGAGGTAGGCTTCATGTTTTTTCAATGTGCGTAGGGTGCCACCGATAAAATACGAGTTCGACTGAACGCGTTGTGCATATGGGAAGGCGCAAGCCAATCCTTTTTTGATTCCTAGAAATATCCGACTTAAAGGAGAATAAAATGTCATCCACTTTTGAAAAAAAAGACAATTTAACGGTGATCTACGATTTCAGACATTTTTTTTATAAACGAATACACTTATTATAATTAACAACTATATATACTTACAACACAGATCTTGTAAAATAAATTGGCTCCACGTCTGATCCATCATTCAATCAGAAAATTATATTTTTTATTTTTATCAAAAAAAAAATCGCTGTCTAAGGGACCGATATCGATACTGATAGAAATGAAAACTTATAACTAAGAATTTTAGTATTAAAATTTGAAATTTTATAATATTTTAATTAAACTATCAACATGGATTTAAATAAAATACTATAAAATAAATAAGATTTCAAAGGACCATATGAATGTGCGAATGTTTAAAATAATTAAAAATAGATAATATAAAATTTTCAAACGGCAATCAATGTATGTGAAAATAATTTTAAAAACGCACGTTAATAGGCAGGTGCGCGCATAAACTGTGTTTAAAGTATGTCTAAAGTTATACTCATAGCTATAGATACATCATGTTGCTGACGCGAACTCATAGATTTTTTCCCTACCCAGAGTCATTTAATGCGGCTATAGATATTTTTACTTCAAAAATTCTCGCACTACTTATCTAATAAGCTACAAAACCAACATGTAACACTAATCAAAAACCTAATCTTGAACGCAACTATAAATAGGTATCAGGTAACATTTTTTTCCTCGCAGAAAACAAAATCGTCGACCATTATAACGCCTACATTGGCAAAAAAACCTACTGAAAAAGTTTTGCACGATGATAAACTGGTTTGCCAACACGCAAGGAAGAAGCACCGCAATTCGTCATTTTCTGTCTCTCTCCCCCATTTACTTTTAAGGTACGAATAACAGAGACAAGAACAGAGAACCCATTAAACCGGTGACGCAAGTTTTATTTATTTCTTAACTTGTTGTGGACACATAAAGCATTTTCGATAAAACGAATGCAGTTTAAACTGTAGGTAATTGCTTCGCCGTCGTACTTGAATAATTTGCCTGTCGAGAGCTTTAAATTGATATGATGCCAATTTGCTCATATGTTTAAAACTACTTTAAACATAAACAATCAAGTAGGTAGGTATATATATTCGACTTGATTTAACTGCCTATGAATGTATTTAAGGAACTTCGAACATAATTAATAGTGGTGTTTTCTTAGCTCTACTCCTCCGGCTTCATGGTATCAGCAGTGTTTCGTGGTGGAACAGGATACCCATGTAAAATTATTCACCTTGATATTTTAAAAGATTTCTACCAACTCCACACTGTTTCTTAATTTCTATTTATTTCTATTACAGGAGTCCAAGGAATGTTTGAGGTAAAAGCGAATTAAGATTTTGGTGGCATTCTGGTATGTTAAGCTCAAACGTATTTTTATCGAACTTGAGAGCAGCTGTTTTATTTGAAGACCAAATAGTCACGATTCTTTCCTTTGTCACGTTTATTCAATACCATAATTACTACAGTAGGTTCACTTTTGAAACACATTCAAACTTTGAAATAACATTATTTGATTACAAGTACCTACATGTTTTAAACGTGCTGATTATAGTGCACTAATTAAATTCAAACAGACACATATTGCAAAATTTTAATGGAACAGAATATTTAGACAAACATTGACATTTTAGAATGTCGCGGTCGCAATAGCTCCTATTTAGATCGAGGGATCCGGTTGGTTTGCACATCGTTGAAAGAAATTTATCGATACAAGATTTGTATCAAGGAACCCTAGATATTTATCGAGATTCTAAGTAGACCAAGTGACGAATTGCTTATTTATTTATGTGAGGTTCCAGCCATTTCTAAGACAAAAATAATAAAATGCTATTTGTGATGAAGATACTAAATTTAAAAGTCTTATTAATGGTACTTTTAATATAAGCCAAGTTGAAGAACTCTTCCAAGGTAACATAAGAAAAATAAATCCTGAAATGTCCTAGAAACACTTTTTGAATAGGTAGATGAAAAATAAAGATATAATTTGTTTAAGACAAAAATAAAAACTTTTAGAAAAACATTATTTAAAATAATGTTTCAATAACAGACATGATTAACATCTTCCTTGTTCATCCAGAAAATTCCTCTAACCTTTAATTGAAAAAAATATAATTTCCTCTACGCTTATCGTTGTTTACAACTGCTTTACGGAGCAGACATTCGCAGTACCAACACGGGCTCCGCATAAATCGAGCATCAGATTCCAAGGCGGCACTCCATCATGGCAATACCAGATACAGTACGCGTTATCAATTAGAACTACTTAGCCACGTTACTTTTACCTTTGAGCAAAAGGTGCAGGAACAAATATAGACCGTTTTTCTTAGACGATAAAGTCGATAATTGATTAGAATGTACGTTTGGAATAGCAAAGATGATGGTGGAAGGTTTGCTCGCTCGGGGCACGTAGCGCGTAATAAATAAGGACAGAAAGTTAGTACCCGCCGTGAGCAGAGCTTGTTCCTTATCTACTGACAGTGTGTACTAGGCCGAGTAACTCTATACCAAGTTTTGGTGCTATGGAAGTCGACTCAGTAACTTGAAGAAAGTGAACATACGCAGCGATTTGTCTTGGGAGATTTGTGGCGGTTCCCCAACTTCATGGAGAAGTTATGGACATTACCTACATATGCTAGGGATTTATAAGGAAAGTTGGAGCTCTATGAAATACTTTTATCGTTGTATAGTTCGGAGAGAGATCATAAAAAACTCTTAATCGTAAGCAGTATCTTCTTATTTTGTAAAACTAACTAAAACATAGGAAATTAACTAGCTTTACTTATAAAAGTTATAAGCATTATTTACTCGTAGTAAAGTAACAAGTATGTATCTATACTATGGTACCTACACAATAAACATACTATAAATATTAGGTATGTTAGTCGCTGACTACCCGCACATTATCTTTTCAAACGTTCTATCGTTTTACAACAACTTTACAGTAGATCATAGTGTTAATTAAACAAACCTACCCAAGAAAAATAATATCACAAATGAAATTATTATAATACGATAAAATTAATTTCCGCAAGATATCACCAAGAATTACGAATCATTTGTTTACTTCCCCAACTAACAACATGGCAGTTTACAAACGCGGTATTCTATAAAAATGTCTTAGAAAACTTATAGACGGGTGCTGGCGTTATTTTTAATGGGTTCGCGACTATTCTTATTCTTTGGGATATTCTAATGTGGATTCTGTCACAGAAAGTTTAGAGTTGAAATTTGCGTGGCAGGGGGTTTGGCAAGCACTAGGGCGCCGGGTTGGGGCTGATTTATATTGGAGCAATGCAGTGGAGTAGTGTGCAGTTAGTATTGATTTCCATTCGTGATGCCCCTCCCCCCGTGCATCTCGCCTTGCTCACGCACTGAACAATGGCATAAGGCCAAGTGGCTGCACCCGATTATATTAAAAGCTAATCAAAATATTTTATTTATTTTAGATACCAAAACAAGTAATAAAAATTATATATACCTACTTAAACTTTATACGAATTATTTTAGTACATACCTACATATCGCACCGATTTTGTGCCGATTTAAATCAAAATCAGAAATTTCACGAAATTTGTATTCGGAGTCTCAATCTTGGGGCGCGATATTGTTCATGTTTTTCTATTTAGTATTAATCATTTGTAATTGAAATTTTGTTTAAATTAAACATAGTCAAATTATTCTTATAATAAGAAATACTGATGATTATACTAAATTTATAAAATGCAGAAAAAATAGGTACCTACCAAAATCAAATACCATGAAAAACCCTCCATCTACAGGTAGGTATAACAGAACTTTTTTACCATCAATATTGTCGGTAAAAAGTTTTAAGTAAATAACACCTTATACACTCATAGCCCCACACTAAGATTCCCTGTGTCGTGGGTGCCATGGACATATACAAGACGTATTCACAATCACCTAGACCCAGAACAGAAATCTAAATTCATCATTCAAATTTCGGTCTGGCCGGGAATCGAACCCGGGACCCTCAGCGCGGCAGACCGGTATGGTGACCGCTGCGCCGAGTATTGAAAACTTATTGCAATAAAAACCTATTAGAAATCAATTTACATAAAACATTTTTGTTTTTAAAAAAGCTAAGCCTTAAACGTTCGTTAAGGCAGCTACCCAAAACCAAAGTCGTATCGACCATATCAAGACCAATAAATACATCTTTATAATCAACATTATGGAATACAAACTGAATAATGGATGAGGTTTTAATGGGTTCAAGGTTAATTCCCCTGCCTCAACTTTACCCTGACATGTAATTGCAGGCAATGAATGCAATGTCAAGTTCTATTCTGAATACATTATTTTCAATTGCCATCACGCTCTTTTCGTGACTCAGTTGGCATATTTTTAGCTCATCGTTCTGTCTTCTTTCTAAAAACAGTCTAAAAGTTACTTTTAACAAAAAATGGTTGTAAACAGTTATTGTGAAAACACGAACAGGGAGATTTTACTGTAAAATACAAATTGTAAAATCAGTCTTTTAATAACGCCATTTATTTTTCATCCTACAGAAATATAATCATCGTCAAATACCCACATTAACTCAAATTCACGATATACTTGAAAATGATCTACACGAAAGGGTCCTAAAAATAACAGGAGAACTACTTGCTCTACAGCAATCGTTGGTAAAAACTGCAAGTAGCCGGTCCTATGACTCTACAAAAATGTTGTAAACGATAAAGATATTCCTGAACAGTAACTACACATTTGGTTTTAAAGGTGAACTATATGCCTTTAGCGCCCTTAAATTTGGCTAACGTAACATACAAACCACTCTTTAGATGGTTTCCGAGAGTGGGTACTTTAAGAAATGTTACGTTTGTGGTATCATATTAAGCACAAAAACCCTACAAATAAAACAGGTAAACAACATACTCAAAACGATGTTGATGAATGACAAAATTTGTGAAGGATGAAAGTGGAACCGTTCGAATAGGCAGCAGAAATCAGAAAAATATGGGTCGCCCAATTTTTGTGCCTCGTAATGTGAACTATCTACCGGGTAGACATTCAAGTGATAAACTTAGATGCCTGTAAAAATACATCATCAAGAGGCTAACGTGCGTTCAGTAGGTATCTATAAGTAGATACGTGGTACACAGTTTAATCAAGAATATAGGGTGAGTTTTCTTATGCTCAATGAAAATCAATGACTATTTTTAGATCTGAATTTTATTCTAACGAGATTTTTTCATATTATTAAAAAAAAATAGAATGAATTAAAACTGTATTTTTAGAGAATTTTAGATTGAATTAAAACTGCATATATACTGGGATCTTGTTATAATAAATTCAATTTTTAATATAAACTCGCCAAAGTTAATATCACGTATGTACATAAGATAAATTACAACAGTTATTAAAACATATCCTTTATTTATAAACGTACACACCTTACTTATCTTCGTAACTACCTACGTGTTCTATTTACATCGGATTATTGTATACAAACCCATACATCATATCATAAGTACTCACTCCTTCACTTTGCCTAATAGTCATTAAGAAGGAACAGTTCGTGGTCTATATCGCGATGATAAATGCGGAGTGCGGCCTCGACCAACCGACACACTCCCTGAGGGGTCAATGACCGCCATTTCGGTTATGAAACGATCGTACGTCACTAGGTTACGTAATCTGGATGTACTATAAAACATGTGATAACAAGTTATTAGAAAAATTAGCTATTACTCGCTTGTAAGATGGCGGAAAAGTCACATATTTTCATTTACATAATTAGATATAAATTTGTAACAAAATCACGCTATATTCATTAAAGTGTATGTCAATAAACTTTATGGGATTATATTTAATTTTATTAAATACTTAGGTACACATAAAATAATGATGATTAAATTGAAAAGTAGAAAATAAATAATTTTGTAAACTTTTACGATACATAACGCAGACAGATAGAGAAGGTAGGTTATTAATGTGACAGATACATACATATAAGTACATATTATATAGTGTATCAAACTGACACTTGCAATAAAGATTAAAAGCCACCAAAATAAAAATAATTTTAAACAAACAGCAACACACGGAGCACCAAAACACAATTAATACCCTCATAATCCTCCGTGAAGCAATTATTGTGATTCGGTTTGGAGAGGCATTTGCCGGCTACGCTTATACTCGAGGCAAACATCTTAGTCCTCAGGGGTAGCAACGCATCGGTGATCAAACTTAGGTATGATGTCATCGTGCTTGTGGATGATTATTGATGTCCATGGGCGGCAGTGACTGCTGACCATCAGGTGGACTGCATGCTAGTTTGCTACCTTTTATTGGATAAAAAAAGTAAAGTAGGGTGCCTATAAATAAAAAGTTTTATAAATAAAAAGGCACAATAGCAGTCAGTAAATACCGTAGGCATATATAGCTTTAAAATGGGCATATATACTTTACACGAAAATATGTTAAAAGCAGTGTACGCTAACAGCCAAACTACGGGGCAATTTATGCTGTTCGTCGATATATTCGTTACGTTCTTTATTTGTGAGTGGTTTGTCTTAGTGTTCACAAAATATACTAAATCTCTCGGTTTTATATCTATAGCCCCACAGACTTAAATAACTAACGGAGTAATTTGTATAGTCTGATCAATTCGTTATTTTATTGTATCTAATACGTTTTTATGTTATTGTAAAAACTATAAATATATCTACGCGAGAAAAGTGGGTTGAATTTTACAAATTTCTCAATGTGAAGGTGAGAATGAGGTTCTTTACGTTTTTTTGTTAATAATAAAAGATAAAATAAATGAAAAGGTGTTGTTGAAGGTGGTTTTACGAGGTGTTCTATCTTAGTCTTCAGGGGTGGTAACTTAGCTTATATCTTCTTAATCTTGGGATCCTGAGCAGTGAGCGGTAGTGACTAGTGTTAGAGCTAGGCATATGTTATCATATGGGTTGCATAAATGCCCAAGCACTTTGATATTTAAGAACATATGGGTGCCTGTAGGTACTACACCCCTTGATAACACAAATCTCCAAATTTATTTAACTGGAAATCGTACCTAAAGGTATGTAGGAAAGGTAAAGGTAGGTAGGAATATTTTAACAGCCCAAAATAAAATCTCTTTGGAATACTCTTTAAGAAATAAGCGAAGTAGGTATATACTTAGGTTTTATTTTGGTGAAATGGTAACGTCAAATAAATCTTTTGTAAAAGGGCCATTTAGCATTGATGATAAAGCTTTATTATTTCCCAGTTTCATATGCAAAAATTACTTTAGTGTTATAAATCCGCCATCCAAGTACTAAAAGTAACTCATGATAAAGCAAATTTATAAAAGGCGAAGTGATAATTTTGCGTCCAATAAATTGAAGGCTCCTTCAATTTGTTTTTGCTCGCCCAAAAGAGTTATGTATGCGTCGCTCAGAGTATCTCTTTCGACATACATACATACAAGGAACTTGAATCATATCGGGAACATCGACATATCCGAAAGTGGATTTATTTGAAGAGAAAGCATTGAAGGTTCACTTGCCTTCCGGGTTCTGTATATAGGTGAGGTGGTAAATAAATAAATACATTGCGTGAGACATCGAATTCTTATCGTGTATTCGAAAGATTTATTGGGAGCTTTCGAGGCACAAATTTATCGTCGTACAAGAAACCCATTCCGTGCCTACCTACTCGCCTCAGTAAATAATGCTCCACCGAAATTAATGGTGTTCTTTCTTTAAATAGATGACTAAATACCATGGCTCACGTTATCTCAGTTAGTCTGTTGTTTATATTGGTCGGCTTACGTAATCTAAGCTTTTGGCTCCATTAAGACACGCGCCCCTACTAGCATAAAACGCTCCAAGCACGATGTTTTCATAATTTGTTTAACATAAATCTGAATGACTGCGGAGTAAACGACGTTTTAACTGTCGAACGATGCTTTAAAATAAACATGTTCTCATTTTCAATCATAGGATAAGTGCTTAGATATTATTTGCGTGTATACTTCAGTATTTAAATTGATTTGTAATTGCATATTTGATGTGTAGGTTCCGAATCTAAATATCATGTAGGTGTCCTAAGTAAGTAGATACTGAGGTATAGATACTAAAGATATTAGTATCTTTATAATATCTCACATTGAGTAGTAATTAAAGTATAATCCAATATGTAATTACAAAGACACCGATTAGTGTATTGATTTGTAATTGAAGGAAATTCCTATCTAAATTCTTTAACATATGCTTCCATACATTATTGTACGATTTATTTAACTTGAATTACTTATCTGCTCTTAAACTCGAAAATACTATTTCTCTTTTCCTAAACGTAACAATAGTAGGGGCTTGTGATAGAATTCTGCTTTTTAGTTTTTGTGTTGTGTAGAGGCAATGTCAAAACATTAAACAGAGAACAGTGATTCAAACAATTAATGGGAGTCAAAATTAAATAGCCTTGAGTAGCACTTTGGTTTTCTAAATGTTTCATTCAACGAAAGATACGCGTCAACATGTGCCCGAATTGAATATTTATTTCGGGATTTACAAAAATATAAATATCAGAGAGAAACCGTAACTTTTGTGAAAATTACGAGTTGAAAGGTTATTATTTATGGAACGCTTATTTCAACAAATTTCGTGAAACTGATGAAAGAGTAATATCGTTTTTCTTAGGCTGAAGAGAAATGTATATTGAAACGTTCATCTCTACATTTTTTTTGGGGGCAAAATAAATGTATAAACTTCTAAAATTATTCAAAAATGAATAGGTGTGGCTGGGATACATTATAACGATGTAACTAAAGTGCCAAAATCTCAAAAAACTTCATCTAGCTGGAAACTTATGCTTCCTCATTGTTTTAGTGTTTGAAAAATTGGTGAATAGTCTTCATTAATGATGCTTACAGATGTTATCATTGAATTTGATAGGAATGAGCAATGATTAAGTATAGCTTCGTAACCTTGTGGCGCCAACATCATTATCAAAATAATCGTTTGAACGATTCGTCTACCGAAACGTTTTAATTATTCGTTTGAATGTTTTTCAACATACAAAAGAATATTGAAAATTACTTTAACAATGTGAGGGTAATTAAATAATAAAGGATAGCTTTGCAGAAACAAATTTTCTTAATAGGTCTCACGGAATCCATCCACAGGATCCTATCTACGGCAAACTTCCGATTGACATAACTATTATTCCCATCCTTAAATGATAAATACCTGAAAAATGTAGGTAGATTCGATAACATTTATTTTGACATATTATATATTATATATTATATATAATCTTGTATACCTAGATTCATATTCTAGGTATGGATGTTCAAAAAGTAATCTTATGTGGGTCTAAAAGTGGTGCATCGTATAAAATTAGAACAAACATACCAAATGCTTTTGATCTCTCTATATAGGTAGATACTATTATTAAGTGAAACATTACGGTAAAGATACTATCGAATGCGCTCTTCAAAATAAAAAAGATAACTCATTGAATTTGTGTATCCTTAGTATATCAGACACATAATAATACATGTTAGGGTTATCATACAAGTTCACATACCTACATGTACATAAGCACGTGTATAGTTTTAGGCGCGTGCGAAACCGAGCCCATAGATATAAACATTGCAATACAGATAATGTACGCAGCGTAGAGATGTGGTACGACACCGAAATCCACTTACCCCTTACAGTGGCCTACAGTATCACGCTAGGTGTTTACAAGAAGGGCTCAATTTATTCGTTCATTACCGCCAAGCGGGGGATCGCACGCAATTTTAGGATAATGGCCGAATACCACTCATAGACATACTTAAATAAACATTTAGGGTCGCGGTCACATCTATAAGTACGTACTTCGGTAGTTTACATAATGATTTGTTGTAGAAATAATAGTTCTTCTTGTTCTAAATATTTTCGAGGTATTCATATACTTTTTGAGGCTTGAATAATCCCCGTGGCTAAGAATCTGATCTTCCTCTCCAGGGCTTCGTATCTGCACCGCCGATATTCCAAAATAAAATTCCTGTTATAACTATCATTATATTATTTTCCGGGAAGGTAACATCAAAAAATCTGAAAGATGTGTCTTCACACATTACCAATTCAAACTTGAAAAACTCAGTGGACTCAAGCCTAAAATTGTCCTTAATGTAAGAGGAGAATTATACTCAGTAGTAGGTCTATAACAGATTATGAATTACAATTAAAGTATTGTGAATACTACCTACGTATTTATTAACAGGTATGTATACCCACGCATTAACTAGAATAAGATAATGATAACAGGCAATGTAAATTAAGTTACATAAATCATTTTTAAAAACCACGCTAACAAAGCTAAACTTATTAAATAAACGTAAAACGTTTGAACCCTTGATGTAAGCAAAACATCTGACATTAAATTTCTACAATCATAAAACGAATCGACAGCGAATCGATTAATCCGGCAAAACGCGAACACGAAAGGTTAACGAAACAAAAACGTGAGAAACACCACCATTTTATCCGGTGCAATCAACGGCTAGTTAAAAATGAATCGCTTCTCCAACAACTGCTATAAAACAAATCGTATGAGAAATAACATTCACTTCGATATTCACACTTCGCACAGTCTAAAAACATTCGAAGCATCTCCACCGAAAACAAGCAGTTTATTAATACTTCATCAAGAATCGTGCGTTAACTGTGGTCATTAACGAATCGCCGGCAATAAAACTGTACGCAATCGTACGAGCCTCTCACACTAGGTATCGAATTGAATGTAGCGTGTAATTCAATAATAGCCTCCCAAGACCGGCGGCACTAACAGACCAGCTTCAACTATTATATGTAATCACCAATTGGTCACAGAGAGATTGACCTTTTATCGAGAAATCGCGATGTCATAGTAAGAACTTCTACGAATTCGAATTTGTTAGTGTTAAATTCCGAACCTATTAAAGCTTTCAAACGGTACAATTAAAAGTTAACTGTAGTCAAATTTACTTTTCGAAATGACTTCAAAAACCACATATTCGTATATTAATCGATACAGAACTGATGAACGGAGTCCGATAAAAATAATAATGGGATTGCCCTTTGTTGAGTGTCAATTTTTATGTTCCATAATGAACACTTCTTTTAATATTTTGTAGATATGGCAATTTCATGACAAAATTGTGTTGTGTCGATCTTATCTTACGTAATTCATGCAGTAATCTTTCTGAAAGTAAGTATCTACATACATAGTGTTTGCGCGATACTCACCTATTGCTACATACGCTTTCAAAGAATTTGTTAGTAAAGACATCTCTTTTACGATAATGTTCGATTTTCTATTAAACTTGAAAGCGTTCCACGTCCCACATTCTTATCTCGAATGTTCTACGACATATTTTTCCAAAGTTTCCCGGCGCGAGCTTTCAGGCAGCCGCGTATAAAGCTCTATTCACACATGGCGAGAGATAAGGCAGCTTTCACACCATTAAGCCGCGCGCTGGAGCCCGGGGCTTTTCCAGATTAGATTATACACTCGATTTATGATGTCATTAAAGCTTTGATAATTACTCGGGACAGGCTGCGTAGGCGAGACGCGGGAGGGGGCGGTGAGGGGGTGCGAACGGAGAGGGGGGTGCTTGTACTGTTTGATTGGATTCCTGGTACTGCGAGGGTTAAGGGATTAAAGTTATGGAGATTAGTTCGCCGCCCGCGGCCGCGCGCACTTCGTTTATGTTAAAAGGTCTATAGAGATGTGTGCAGATAAGAGATTGCTTATTGCCAATTGTGATAGCGAGGCAGGTTTTAATTTCGTTCCGGGCACGAAGCACGGGCGTATGTAAATAAAACTCTGATTGGGTTCGAGAGCAATTACAATTGCTTGCTCTTGCTCTGAATTCTAATGACTGTTCCCTTACATATTGAAATTAACAGCGCCTATATATTCAATACATGTCTACCCGAGCTCTTAGATATATCTACGGTTATTTCTGTACATCAATAACATTTACACAGGTAGGTAGGTTAATCACAAAAGTGAATCATAAATATTTTACTTAATGGTAACACACAATAGTAGATATGGTATCTAACACTTCTCAAATAATCTTTAAATAAACATTGATGGAAAGTATATGAATATAACAACAACATAAGATGCTATAACAAATTGTAAAGTAGTAACAAAAGACCCATATCAATATAGGTTACCTTATATCGGTGATATTCGAGATACACGTGCCTTATCATAGACATTAATACTCCATAGAGAGCGATCATTATAAATTTAAGAACATAAAGGATCGGCTCCCTTAAAATTGATGCGGGTATCTAAACATAACGTTACATTAAGTATGAAAGGGGCCACGCAGACCCATCTTAAAGCTTCATCTTATAAATTATTATAAATTGTACTTAAAGAGATCAATTTCACCTCTTTCCCTCACCTTAGTCACAATGCAAGCAATTATAGCCGTTATAAAGAACAACATACAGATAATTTTCCAACGCATCGCGATAAGCTTGTATGAAAAGTGTATATTTCCACGGAAACAAAAGCTGTTAAGACGACTTCCAGCAAAGCCTTATCTATTATGCCTGCATATTTCCCTTGCCGCTTAGAGTAAAGTAAGCGAGAAATTGTTTTCCATACATAAGACCGTTTCAAGGAGCATTGTTATTATTTACTGTAAGTGCTTCTTGTTTAATATTTTAAACTTTCGCACCATCTCAAAGAAAATTGATAAAATCACCTACTTTAAAATAACACGTTTCTGTTTACATAAAATAAAGTAGAATATTATAATATCACCATTATGAAGCCGTTGTGGACCTATTGATGAGCAAAAGTCTTTTTCAGGATAGAAAAACTATTGAACTAGGCCCACATTGGCCAATTACAAGCACATAGGCTTTTTTTCTTAAGAATGATTTACTTTTATCATTATAATAACATTGATTCTTCTCTCTTAATATTCTCCAAGTTCCATACTTATTATGAATCTAGCACCATGACTATAGTATTTTGGAGTGACGCGGCGTTCATATGAACTTTATTCTTTAATTAACCAAGACCCTTCTTACTTTCCTACAAGATAAAATATGAATTTGATAACTTTAATTTTTAAATAACACTAGCTGACCCGCTCAACTTCGTTTGCGTCATATAAGAGAGAGTGCGTCAAATTTTCACCGTTTTTGCAACATTTTTCATTGATCCTTCGCTTCTTTTGTAGCGTGATGTTATAGAGCCTGAGCTTTCCTGAATAAATGGGCAAAAATATATTTTCAATTCAAACCAGTAGTTTCTGAGATTAACGCGTTCAAACAAGCAAACTCTTCAGCTTTATATTAATAATATAGATCAATAATTTCCTTTATTTTAAATCGACAAATACTTATATTATGTTTCATCGTATACTGTTCAACTTTCTACAGTTACAAAATTGTCTTATAATATGGACAGAAAATTAAAGTTTTCACTTGTAATACTCTATTTAATGTGGACGTGAACATAAAATTTTCACTCGTAACACTATTAGATGTCACTATATTTCAGGGGTGCCTCCATCAGGCTAAGCGCGCGTCCGCGAATGGCCCTTCTGTTAAGTGTAATGAGCCATCCCGGACGACACTCAATGGCCTACAGTAGTAGGTACCTACTTATACTATTGCACTAACCTATGTTAGATAGTACAACAGATTAATGATTCCTAAAGTGATCTGTACAAAATAAAATGATATCTACCTATTTAAAAATACGAAGTACAATAGATTTATAGTTCGTGTGGATTAGAAATCACAATTAAGCCTTCGTGGCCCTTTTGATGAGCAAAATTCTGTTCACAGAACAGAAAAAACTAATGCTTGGTATTGACCCACACTGGCTAAATACAGACAAATATGGTTACATATATTTCAAACTATTAGACAATTATTACCTCCTACTTGGAGGGTATTTGAGAATAAGATTCACCTTGTCAAACCTCGATATAATGTTTGGTGTGAAGCTGGCATTCATTTCAACTTTGATATTTAATTGAGGAAGATTACGTCCTGCTAGGGGAAATATGAATTGGACATATCTTTAATTTTGAAAAGTCATTCACATTTTTTATGATTAAATCAACAAACTAATATTTCATCATGTCCTGTTGTTTGCAATTCTAGAGCATTAGTACCAACAGCCACGAAATTGTCTAATAATATAGACACAAGATGAAAGTTTTCACTTGTAACACTCTATTTAATGTGGACTATATGTCAGGGGTGCCGCCATCAGCCTAAGCGCGCGTCCGCGAATGGCCCTTCTATTAAGTGTAATGAGCCGTCCCGGGCGACACTCAATGGCCTACGGTAGTAGGTACCTACTTATACTATTACACTAATCTATGTAAGATAGTACAACAGATTAAAGATTCCCAAAGTGATATGTACAAAATAAAATGATACCTACCTATTCAAAAATAGACTTATTTAGAGTACCTACTTATTTAACTAAAGTATATATTTTGATTAAATCTGAATATTTTTAGACACAAGTTTTCGGAAGCTTTTTTTGGTGTGTAGAATAATAAGGTTAAAAGAGCCACTGCTTAGTGCTCTTTAGGGTAGTAGTATTGCTGATATTACTACAGAAGAATAGTTGCACTACCGATAATCTGTCTACCTCAATGCTACGTTTGTAACGATTTAAACTATACTTATGTATATGAAAATATAGTATCAACAATTGAAAGCACTGAATCCACAGTCGGCAAGCAAACATCCGTACTAACAATGAACGCATTTCTCAATTATCTTCACACGAATTTAGCTTTTATATCGTCGTCAATAAACACTCAAATGTAATTTTCTAGGAAAACGTCCTTAGATAATATTTGCGTTTATTGTAAACTGCATTTGTTGTTTATAACCTATTGTATGCTATTAGGTGATAGTCCGCTTTTCATGTTCGTATGAAATTGACTTACGCTTGGGAGGATGTTACGGGGCCATTGCATGTAAATAAAGCAAACAATGGAGATAGATAGTCTCACAAAATAGTAGTCTGTGTCGTTCGTAAACGATCCTACAAAAATGAAAAGAAAAACATTACACTATTAAATGTATCTACAAAGTTAAACATAATTCACATACTCAGTGGAAATAAAGCTGAAATTTGGCAGATATGTAGGAATTAGTTAAAACGGATAATACGGGCGAATGAAGTAAATTAGTATGAACATTCATAAAGTTATTTTTCCTTATCGTACCTATAATTATAGCAAAAGAGCATGCAATCCACCTCATGGTAAGTGGTCCCTGCCGTCCATAGATAGGTATATTATGTTTCCAACCTAAGTTCGGTGGAATCGTATCTGAGGCTAACTCGAATTGCATTCAAAAGCGGCAGTTAGACCTTGCCGGAGGCGTTAGATGCGCTATGAAAACATGTAAGGCAAGTCAGCTACTATTCTAATCTGGATTTGTGTAGAGTGATGGACTATAGTCTAGACCTCGCTCAATTGAAAGTGCTCTGAGGGAGATTTTACAACATATTCAGCCAACTTTTCAGCATTTTTTCAATTATTTATTTTGCTTTATTGCAATATTTTTTTATTGCTTTATTTTTATTGTTTATCCATTTTTATACTCATATAACTATTAACAGGCTCCTTTGTATTGCAAATTATTAAAAAAATATAAGACTCAAATGTTAAATACGGCTTCTAGCAAACTTCATTCAAGCCCACCTACGAGCATTGCTTATAAATATTTAACAAGTGTTATTAGGGACCACGGAAGCGTAGTACGGGTGTAGGGCTTATAGGCTCAACGAGATCGTATTTCATTAGAGACGACCATTAGACTCGATTAGTGCCCTCATAAAGGACGCATTAAAAGTGACAGGATCGTAAGTCCCATCGCATTTGGCAACTATTGTGATCCCGATACGTCGAACAAACGCGTGATTATGATGGCTAGTGACACTTCTTGTTATTGCCAATGCCTTTGATACTGTAGATCTCTTTAACTTTCAAAGAATATGACGGTAACACGAAATAAAATTTTCAATCCACAGGGGCAGTTAAGTATTTAATGATCAATCTCAGAGACGATTTAATAGTAGGTACTTATCGTTGATAAACAATGCCCATTAACCACTTACACATATTTTCATGATATATATATAATTATAATTTTAAAACGACATAATCACTAAACATATAACACATTCAGGAAGGTATTGAAAAATTAAGTGGGTATTAATAGATAGTATTTGTGTTATAGGTACAAATGTGTACTTTATTTTTCAATAACGCTGTTCAGCGCTTGTTTATTAAAAATTTACTATGCGTCATGCATTTAAAGACCAGGATAATAATATCTACCTAATAGTATGAATTTAAAATCCATTTAAAGAATCCATTTGTTTTACCTATTTCTATTTTTATTCAACTAAAAAACTTAATTCATAAATGCATTGCTATACTCAATTCTTTAACACAAAACACAATCCAAAGCTACTCGCAAGATACTAAAGCATCGAAATCAGCGTGCATACATCGCAGCACCCCGGGCTACTGATAGCGGACGGTCAAAATAGACGATAATTATGAAATGTGGTGCCCATTGTCGCCCATTAGACAGCTCGTGGCTTTGCTAGATATGCTAATGTGTTTAGGTGCGTGGAAATTTAACTAATTCTATACGTACTGTCATGTACCTAGATATTATACATTTTTTATTTGTTACGTGGGTACCGATCGGAAAACAATAATAACAATAATAAATAGTGGATCAGACCGGAATAACCCCCTATATCTTAAGCACTTACAATAATAAGGTAACTCCTTAAAGTTAATTAATTGAGCTATTACTAAGAAGATAAAATATACTTACAAGGCAGGAAGGTTCTTCATGACAGTGGGTATCCAAAGAATATAAATATTGTTGCAAATTTATTTTGTTTGGCTAACAAACTTTTTAATAAAAAATATTCACATTAATCAAATTTATATTATTCATGAGAACATATTGTATTTTATATTTATTAATAACAATAGTAATACTGATGTGGATACAACGAATAAAACTCTCACACTGAGTGCGAAACGCAGTATTAAACAATTTGGTAAAATAATATTCTTTGTATCCTGTATGGACCCATAATTCACCTGCAGACATATTTGTGACAAAACGTTCATAACGATTATTACACCTATTAGGGAACGGACCTAAACAATAGGAGAAAGACTTTCTTTATGGCACGCTTAAGGTGCAATTATTTTCAACGCTTTGTTTTTTAACAGGCCTAATGGCGCAGAACACCTTTCTTCCTTGTAACATTCTTGCTGAGGTACTTTTTAGTGGTTTACGGTGCAATAAAATTGCTCGGACAAGACCAAACATTGCGGGATTCCGATTATATTCGCAACACAACAGAAAGGTGTATTCAATCTTTACAAAGATGCATTTTTACGCCATTTCCTTTCGAGGACATTATTTTCGTTGCGCAAGTTAACCCATTTGGAAATTTCAAAACAACTGATCCCTTTGTAGTGCCCGTAAGGGTTATTTTAATGTCTTATAACAAAACGCTTTTTGATTTTTTTATGACGACGAAAACAATCTTCTGCGAACGCGGCTCCAAACAAAAGAATAGTGTTTTGTTGTTGTTCTTTGTTTTGTTTTACTAAACTTAAATATACGTTTTAAGGCTATTGTGTTAGAGCCAGTGTGTTGGGAAGATTTTAGTCTCGAAAAAATCCTTGTAGGCACCAGTGGGCACTTGCCTCAAATATGTAGACAGTGTTAAGTTAATAAGATTAATACCTATCTTTTCAAAAAATATAAAAAAGAACTGATAAAAAAGTGCAACAGTGAATTAATAAATCCGTCTTCTGACTTGGGTAAGTACAATAAAATATAGCTATGTTAACAGTTCATAGTGCAATATTGGTGTAGCAATAGACAATAATTTAGCAGAGATAGCGGGAACACCTAATAACTTACTTGAATAATGTAATGGACAATAATAGCCATCTATTAGGCACTAAAGCAATTTCCTGTACAATAATATTAATCTTTCGAGCCTAATAGTGTAAACAGCTAATTTAAAATTCAATATTAAACATTAAAATTTATTTTAGTAGATACTTCTACTATATTAGTGAATAAAATATGTTTAACAATGTAGAAAATGTCTGTAGGTGTTTTTGAAACACGCTGTTAATTATATTAATCTGTCCATAATTTACTTAAACGAAAATAAAACCGTAGAGTCACTGCATATATTATTCCGCACTAATTTTATTGCGGTAT
>DWNR01000033.1:0-30920 GCA_018250455.1 Polygonus leo | reverse complement strand
GAAGTTAAAGTCTAACTCGTATTTTATGCTAGACAGCATAATAAAGCCTAATTGAAACTAAGTGGTAATTAGTGCTCAGTACTTTTACACAATACGACGGATACGTTTATCTGACTAATTATTCCATCAAAAGCTTATTCATCGTTCGTAAATTGAATAAACAATAAAAACTTCCATGAATGACGGAGGAAGCGTCGAGGAATGCGACGGAGGCGGGCTGCCGTTTACCGCAAGTCTACGACAGCGGTTCTCAAACTTTTTGTAATTGCCACTTAGTATTTTACCGATGCTTTGTCATTACTGTCTGGTTTATATAGAATGATAGGTAAACTGTAAATGAGGTCCGATCTGCACTTATATTAAGTTAGGATTATCGTAAAAAATTTTGAAAAGTATGAAAAGCGTGGTTCAGTTGAGACAAAACAGCGCATCTTTGCGTTTATAAGTAGATTGTGGAAATTTAATGATTATTTTTCTTTCTTATTATTTATGAAACCTTGTTAACCAGATATAGTCCTAATTGAGATTAATAATTAGGACTAATTAAATCTTGATTCTGCTTACTTTTACTTTTAAACTAAAACGCATAAGATATTTGAATGGTTTATGATCTTTTTATGTAAATGTGTATTAAGACTTTAATATTTCGTCAATACTTGTATTTTGCCCTTCGTTCTTTGATGCTTTGTTTGTATTCAAATTGACCTTCATTGTACCGATTTAAGCATAACGTTTACAAATAGCAGATATTCACTGCTTATTTGAAAATAGGACAATGACCTAGTAAATTGAATAAAGAAAAATAGCAAATTATTAATATAGTACGATGCAATAGAATACAAAAACACTTAACTGTCACTGTAAAAGTACATTGTTAATAGACAGCGGATATATATAATAATATGCCATATTATTGCTAATTGCACTAAGTGATGACTTCTAGGAACCCAAAAATTTAAGCAAGAAGAATTTAAAAAAGAAGGGAAATATCAATTATTTATAAGGGCAACGCATGCAGTCTTGTAACACAGTTTAGGGATGAACGAAAATCCAAAGAAAGCATTTTTAATACAGTACAGGAAAGCATTGGAGTACTCAACGAGATATTTAACGTTCATACAAAAACGAAAAAAACGTTTTCTCCTATTCATCAAGGCAACGTCACGTATTAGAAATCAGTTATCTTTATCTTAGAAAATTTTTTATCGATTAGTTGTCTGCCATTATGTATGTCAAGGGCTACATAAGGGATCATAAGATCTTATCCGGTATTATTCAGCAGCCTATGATATCAAGTGGAAGTGAATCATTAACGATCATGACCCTTGCATCCGAATTCTCACATCTTTGTCACCCGCACTGATTACAGACAATAAGAGTAACGTTGGACATGGAGCGCTAAAATAAAGCTTAGATTTTAATTTAAGGAATTCTTTGTAGAAATAAATGAATCAAAATTTCAATTGTCTAATATTGTAAATAACTACTGTTTACTAAACTTCTATTTACATAGTTTATATATTTATAGGATCCTAAAATATAAAAGGATCTTTTAATTCTGTGAGACAAGGAAATCTTTTCAAGGTTTTGAACTTTTATTGTTGATCTCTATCCGTGTCATCAAAAATTAATTACCGCCTTATAATAGTATCTCTGACATCTAAATGTCATCTGTTTGGCATACTAATAAAATAATATTCATAGTCCATTCCTCAATTATGTAACTTGCATACGTAAGCTCATCGGAATGTTCTTGCATATCACATCTAAAGCATATCAATCTTAACTTGTATTGAACCCCTCCCAAAGATCACGCCATATTCACAAACATGCGGCCTTCGCTGGCAACATTAAAAGTATGTCGAAATAAGACCAAATGTCGTAATAAAAGATGGCTTACCCAAAAATATGTTACTGCCATAAAAGAAACAATTGAAAGCACTAAGCGTAGGCGAGACAGAATACACAGCTGATAACAATAATCGGGACGTGAATCAGTACCGAGAGTAGGTATAAGAACGGTAGTTAAATAACCCTAATATGGCCGATATTATTCGCCACGCGCACATAGGTCACAGTTATTAGCGTAATTGTCTTCGGTGAGTAGGCGAGCCATTGTTCGTGGTGTTGTTACGTGAATAACTAAACGGTTATCGGATTTCGATCTTAAAGAGTCGCCGTTAGACTTTTATATCTTACCTGAAAAGTCCAATGTCATATCTTAATCAGATTGTATGCATTTGTAAGCTCGCGACGTGTCCCTGTTTTCAAGCAGCTTGGCTACATCTTTGAATTAAACCAGGTAATGTTACAAATATTGTAGTCCTTGCCTTACAAGTATGAATAAGTTGACACATTACATGGTGGATCTTAAATTAATTGCCATACATAAGATTAACCTAACATACATCCCACATTTTAAATTCTACCGCCATTTCATGGCAGGCGGTCACCATAAGCACTTGATTAGTTGGGTAAGTAAGTACACTTTGTACGGTAAATGAAATTCCTTGACATAAGAAAATCTCACCCCAAATTCACAGATTAAAACCACAAGCACAGAAAAAGGTTTACACACTCCTGTAGAACTTAGGGCAATGAATATATTTGTCTATATAGTTATTGTAAAGTTCTACCTTAAACCGAACCAGTCAAGTCGCCACTATTCGGGTTTTGTGACCTCTACCCGAAATTTAAATTAACTAAAGCAGCTTCAAAAGTCAAATTGTCTAGCTAGTCGCCCAGACAAAACATTTTTCAATCATTTTTTGTTAAGAATATTAAACAGTTTTTTATAATCTATTATTGGCTTAGAAACTGCCAAATATGTTATAACCACAAAAAATAAAACAGATTTCTAGAAGTTATTATTTACTATTCTGTACTGTATAATCCCACACTAAATCCTATATGTTGCCCAACCAGTATCATCATATTGCCAATCCATTATTATTTCACGCTTTTCATGTCGTACCTTTCGATCCACATCTGAGGTGCCTACTCGACTATATTTCGTATTATAAGAGAGAATAGTTGATTGTAGAATAATTTGCATTGTTATGAAATAATAGAATTCGTGTACTAAAATAGAAAGATAAGTAGATTCACTTACGTAAAAGTAAGAAAATATATTTTTATAAAGACTCAGGAGATTTGTTTCAGAGTTCAATTGCAAAAGGTATACATATATATGATTTTTTTACACACTATGTAGTATTATCGAGCTTATACCACATAAATACTTCGACTCAGGCTTGGTCGTTATGTATGCTTGATTTGTTCCAATTGAATACAATTTATTACAATTCATTCCAATTTACGAATTTATTTTAACTAATTATTTTTCATTTGTAATAATAAATAATAAATATAATGCCCAATAATTCTGTTAAATGTCGTCTTATTTTAATTTCTAATACATACATACATACATATCTTCACGCCAAATCCCTAACGGGGTAGGCAGAGAGTATCGAGTATTAATTACTAATAACTTTGTGAAATTTTGTCAAGCGTGATGTGAGATTACCTTTAAGTGTAAAAACAGCTAGAAAGTATCCAGAATGTTTAATTTAATATGTTTACGCTACGATCCAACAAACAAATCCATGTACTTAGCAAGTAACAGTAAAACTACCTTAAATATTCCAAAGAAATATAAACTTGCACAACTCTTTACAACTAGCATCTACAGTATTTCGTAAAAACAGAAATGGTCTAGATTCATAATCAACTATTTAAATATTAATCGATGTTAGCGTCATGTCAATTAACAGTTACCCAATATTCTAGCTACGGCTTCATAGTTATTACCGTCGCTTATATTATCTTGTATTGAACGTGCAATTGAAATATTACTTATCTACTCTAAGAATTAGTTTAAGGATTTCTTGTTATGTCTCATAATGGGGTTGTTCCCTTTACTATGTCCAGAACATAAAAGTCGGAAAGCAAACAAACCAAACATGGCTCCATTTACTTTATGTCTTTAATATATAATACGTAGTATAAAAAGGCGCATAAACCCAACGATTTAAATGATAATACTTAGTTAATTAATAGCTTAAAATCTAAAGTGATCAGTGCAGATAGAAATTTAGCATTGTTTGTTATTTAAATCAATAAATTTAAAAAAACATGTCTGCGAATTCAAAATCTTAATAATTTTATGATTTTTTCTGTAACAAATAGAAACCCAATATATTTAGGTATATACTCTCATGGTTGTATGTACATAATTAATAATCCTTGATCATGATCATATAATTGGTATACTTCACACAAAAGCATTAAATGGTCTATTCTATGATGCAATAGGACAGCCCATGATTCATGTTATGAGATGCAGATGAAAGTGATACTATTAATCTTAACATAGCTTTTTTATATATCGCTGACGTAACTAAGATCCTCTACTCATTTTCAGTAATTTGATGACTTTTTATTAACAAGCACTTATGTCAACTAGTACACATCTTCCCTATCATGTTAACTAAGAATCTTAGTTGACACTGCTATGGAAAAAAATAATTTCTGGAATTAACTACTTCATATAAGTGCATATAAAAATATGCAACTATTAAACATTAAGTAGTAGGGATAAGTAGGGATATACAATTTAAACCTACAATTTTATCACAAGCCTAATCTCTGTCTTACAATTATAAAATTACTAATTTGTAAATAAACTATGTTTAATCATATCGCAGTTGTTCGTATTTGCATGTAATTGCAACTGTATCCGTTGTAGGCCGAAATAAATAACTTGTTTTGATATCCACAGGATTACGTGTTGTTAAATAAAATAATATGCTGCAATAAAGCCGTCTATCGCGTTTTATTGCTGTGCGCAATGGCAAATTGCATCTCATCCGCCTAGTAACATATGGAGAAAGTTTAGTTCTTAAATATTTGAATTCTAATTTCCATGAGCGTACTGTAGATTGTATGTACCTGGTATGGGCAGATTTTTGACAAGCTTTTGATGTATTTTGAAATTAGAGTGAATAAAATAATTATTAACTCTAAATTAATAAAAAAATATGAAATTAAGTTGTAATGTGTCACATTATAAAACTCTCTTATACTTTAGTCTCATTCTTAGGTCATGTATATGTTTATATCATCACTACTGACTCCTAAAGATAAACATTCGCTTTAAATGAACAGAGTTTAGTGCAAATTTTACCGGGAAGGATATACAAGAAATGTACCTCACTCTTTTAGAGTTTATTAAAAAAACGCTCCAGCGCATGTTTTGATGAAAATTAAAGACATCATTAATAAACCACTGTCAAAGGTTCTGTGACACTAAACATTTTCGTACGGTATACATAAAAAAACTTTCAAATATTGCCCACAAAATCAAAGATTTTAATACATCGCATTCTTCTAGCGAGGAAACAAAATAAAAAACGCGCAAAGAAATATACATTTGTTGGCAACGCAGACCCAAAATTGCCGATCTCCTTTTAAGTGTTCGATTTCGAGAGCCTCATATAAAAAGTAGTGACACTATTGTGTAGTTGCATCTCTATATTTAACGTGCCGATAACACACTGACCGCTATACAACGAGTTGAGTGCTGACATAACGGAATCGGTGGCGGCTACTGGACCCGTTATACTGCACCGTTCCTACGCAATTGTGATGGGCTTACAAAGATCACGTTTGACGCACTACTTGTAGGGTATTTGATAAAACTGCAATTTGTTCTGCTCTACTGTTCTTTGATTATCTTGGTTGTATTTACTCGTAATCGTAACTTGATATATATTTCGTTTGGTAGTTAATGTTTATTACATTAACACAGACAGGTTCTTAAAACTTTATTAGACTAACCTAGTTGTTGAGCAATTATCTAAGTCATCATACTCTGAGAGGAGACCTATCATACTTAACTTTTAAGTGCAATTATTGCATTTTATTTACAGCTTGATACTTTAATAAATAAATTTATCCAGAGTTTAGAAATCGTTATTAATCCTATATAGTTAGCAGATAAGTATCCGCTGCTTTTAACAAAATTATACCCTTTTGAAACGAATTATTTATTTTAGTTTCGGTCTGAGTTTGTTGAAACTTACCTACCTATTGAATAAAATTTATGATTATTAGTGTTTATTTAATCTAAGTGATTATTTCTGTAAGGTTTCTCAATATTTAAATCAAATGTTTCTAAGTGACTGATCAATTTAACCAAAACATTTGTAAACCAAGTCGGCAACGCAAAGACAAATTAAGGCAAAGGCGGGACCTACCTTTGCCCTAATTATATCATTATTGAAAGCAAATGTAACCGATAAACTATGACTAATTACATGACAGATCTAGTATTTGAAGATACATCTTGTAATTTTGTAAGCCATACACAACCATTGGGGTTCAAAGAAAGTAAGTGACAAACAGCACAAACTCGTCCAAGCCAATTTGCCATAGCGCTGTTGCCGGAGTTATGTTTGCATTGCGTTTGGTGCTCCAGATTTGTGCCGGTCCATTGGCCGGTGGTTACGAGGAAGCCACGCCCTAGGACAATCTGACACAACGGCCACTCGTTGCAAAAGCTTTCACAATATCATGTTACGTTCACCATTTACGTTACCAGCGCTTGTAAGGAACCTAAAAGTAACCTAGGTTTTTAGACCGCATTACTCCGCGACTGTCGTACAATCCTGTATCATTGACGATTTCTTGTTTTACTCTATCTTCGTACAAATAAGAATTTGAGATCATTATATAATTATTTATGTATACCATATCAGCGCGTGCAGCACGCGCTGATATGGCATGACAATTCTTCAAAAAATATATTAAATCTCTCCTTTAAAACTCTAAAGGTGTGGCGGTGGTGACCACTTATCGTCAGGTGGGTTATCTGCCTTATTATTATGCCTAGGTATAGAAACTCATGGATTCACCATTTTTCGACACTAAATGTATGATATGATACAGATTTTATCAATATTTTAATTCAGCAGGCAACAATGTCAATTAATGCACAAAGATATTGTCCAGAATAAATGTGAAGGCCATTTCATCTGATTGTAACTGTCCATGCGGAATATGTATGGACATATTCTGAAAAAGTAAATAAAAGTGGCTTAAACAAGAATATCTTTCTCACCAAAAGTAATGGAATCATTGCATAACTTCGGATGGATCATATCGGAACAGTTTGGTGTAAACAGAATTTTATATGTTGAAACGCTATTGTTTTATTCGGATGCGCGTGTGAATGACTCGACCCACATACCTACTGTTACTTATTTTATTGAGTTCAGTCATTCATAACATTTTATCGCCAACCTTTTATGAACCTCTCATGATTTTAATAGTTATGGAACATATACTTCACCTCATGTTAAGTAATGATGTTCAATGCATCCTGATGATATTATCCAAATAAAATAGACTGCATATAAGATGTATAAGATAATGAAGTGTAGTAGGTATATTACGATTGAACATACCGGTTCTATTTTTCATTAAATAAAGTGTACTTCAATGATTTGAAGAGGGTCCTTCATCGCCGTCCCTAAAACTCCAAAATTCTCTCAAATTCCAGAAAACATGTCAATACATAGTCAATGAGTTAAATTCAACTAAACTACTAAACATTAAGATAAAACTTTGCCAGTCTTGGTATTTGTGAAGAATAACTTGGATTCTTTTTTGGTCTCTGTAAGTTTATGTTAAGAAACACAAATAAGCTCATATTCAAATTCAGAATCAGAGAAATTCCATCACGTGCCTTAACTTTCATACCGTTTAGGTTAGACATTTAGGTTAATTTTATAAAGTAAGAAAGGCAAAAGGTAACAATCATAAGTAGAAAACGGCAATAGCTGAAGTTAAAATTCACCACCGGCCATGAATACATAATAAACACCAAATAATACTGAAGTCCTATCTGAAATCGATAACATTTCGTACTATGTTTACTAGATATATATAGTGATATTTGCCTCGTGCCTACTTAGGTATTTCTCGTTAGAACACCTAATATTATTCTCTTTAAAACTTTATTGCAAGCACCATTACGACAAGGAAAGTATCTAACATCAATTGCTTCACAAAACACATTCTTAATCTGGACTTTTCATTATTTCAGATGCGGCGGCAGGCTCGGATCTCAGCCGGCGGCGCGCTTGTAGTGCGTTCCGCCTCCGCTTTACAAGGTAATGTTTTTTTTTATTATTGTGTCTGCTGTATGCCCATTATAATGAACTTTGAAACTCATTGTTTACCAAGTCAGCACATTGATAAACTTCACTATCCTCAACAACTTTTTTCAGAATTCCAAGGCTTGTAACGATTACGATATCACAAAATTGATTCCTTTAAAAATCCTTTATATTTTCCTTTATTATAAGTCTACAAAATTTATCATAAAAAGCCTAGGATTAGAATGCCGAATGTTAAAGGCCGTAATAATTATAACCTTTTGGTTATTACTAATTTTCCTCGGTGTATCATGGCTAAATTATGAGACATTTTTATAATCTTCAAATTTTGTGGCTTATGACCACATTAAAAATAATTAGGTATCATTTAATTCCACTTGTATTTTGTATTAATGTAAGTTATATTTTATCCGTTTTCAGTTTGGCTGTGGTTGCTGATATTTGTATTCCAAAATGAATTTCGGATATCCAGGTCCATTCAACCAGGAGTAAGTCTTTTTTTTAATTTTACCTACTTATATCATTTACGAATTATTTTAATAAGTTTTAATTGATATCTTTTGTGTGTGTTTTCATGAAGTATTTGTAGCAAAGTGTGTACCTCTTTTGTAAAATGTATCCTACAAAAAACTTAGCATACAAAAATGCAGTCTTTCCTGATGGTGTGTTGATCACATACTTAACGCCAGATAATCACGCCAGATATCATAGGCCGTCCATGGACATTTGTAATCAAACATAATTAAAAGCTGTCCCTGAGGACTAAGATGTTCGCCTCGTCATAAAAATAAATTTTTGAATTGGTAGATTTTACTCATCTTTCATCAGAGTGATCACCAGCAATATTTAGTCATATTCGCAGGTAGTCATAAATACGTAACTACTCTCATAACATCCTCGCCTGTTCGAACGAAATAAAAACTGTCATAATCAAATATATGACATAATTTAATAAGAGGGCAAGAGGTAGCACTACATAGGCAGCCGACCCCAAGCTTTAGCTCTTCAATTCTATTAGTTGATTCTGTCAGCTCGTTTACTACTTTACACTACAAATAACTAACTATAGTATCATTTTTAATTCCAGTACTTGGACTTCGACAATCTTCCTGAAACGAACTTCACGTGTACTGGTAAAGTGATCGGCGGGTACTATGCTGATCTGGAGACCTCTTGCCAGATGTTCCACGTGTGTACTGTTGGGCAGCAGGACGAGCCCATGGATATTAAGTTCCTTTGTCTCAATGGCACAGTCTTTGATCAGGTACCAATTTTTATTTAAACTTATATTGATTTTTCAGATAAATACTAAGTTATACAAGCAGCCATGGAGATTAAGCTATAGTTACGATAGGTTGATCATAATCCATTAACATTAACAGTATTGATCATCATCATATCATAACACTTGTTACTATTTTGCTTTGGTGCTGTTTAAATAGGTCATGATCAACTCGTTATTAGGGCTAAAGTGGTAGAATATAGTCTTTAGAAAAGAAAGGGTTATGTCTTGGTAAACCACACTTACCAAGTGCAGATGATTAAATACAAAATATTTTATTATTAACTATTTTCATAGAACCCGATAACTTTATCAACATCATTCAACCTTTTACTGTTTATTTCTTGTCGAACTTCTTGTAGTAAATTTATATTTAATCATTACAAATGTGTAATAAATTATCTTTTCTTTTATTCTTTCAGGAGACGCGAGTTTGTGAAAGAGTAGATGAAGTAGATTGTACAAAGTCTGAAAAGTTTTACAGTTTAAATTTAGAACTATATGGCAGCACAGCGCCACCTATAATACAACCAGACCAACCAAAACCTCAAACCCAATCAACGGAACAAACTCATAAACAATCTAAGCCTACGGAAACAATCTCCGATCCATTTATAAACGAATCACCAACAACCCCGGACAAAATTCAAAATCAAACGCCAGATATCATAGATTCTACAGAAGATCCTGTACAAGAAATAAAGAAGGAGGAACCGAAGTATTCTCCGGATATACAGCCCATACGTCCATCTTTACCTCCAAAAGAACACGACGACCTTGCAGAAGGTGAAATTTAGAAATTAATATGATTATTTTGTTATTCATATAATTGTAATAGTAAATAAACATCTAGTTCACCAGATTGAGTAGTTCAATGATGTTCGTGAGTTTATCATTTCTTTTTTCTTAAAATCTAAACAATTCATTCTTAAAATCCATTTAAAGTAATTCATGAATTTCTTTCAGAATATCAAGATGAAGATGAAGTGATTGACTCTGAAAGTGCAGACTATGAAGGAGACTATTCACATTCTCTGATAACTACTACTGTTCAAGCACCAATTACCACAACGACAAGCACTACAAGGAAAACTCCAACAAGTACTGTTTTGTCTTCAACTAGTCATTCACCACCAGTTCCTCATTTAATATCTTCGCCAATTCCTTCAATATCTTCCTTATCACCGGTACATTCTTCCTTAACTCCATCTGTTAGTCCTACGCCAACAATAGATCCGTCTCTTCTGTCACCTCAAGAGTTTATTTATCGTCATAGAGGTCCAGGATCAGAAGCTATATCATTCCAGCGACAAAGTTTTCGGCCAGCAGATGGAGTATTCATTACACATGCGCCACCGCAACAATTTGATCATTTTCAATATGAATCATCAAGAACTGCTCCTCGACCTGTAGTGTCTCGTCCTGCGCCTTTTGTACAAAGACCGCAGCCAGCACCGTTTCGGCCTACAACATTAGATCCAAGGAATCAATTATTACGTCCAGGACCAACTTCCCAGCCTTCCGACAGACATGAAACGTCAGTCAAACATCGTCAACAACAGCCGTACCCTTCGCCATTGCCATCGCAACATCAATTACCTTTTAATCCATTTTATTATGATCGGAAACGAAGTGATGACACTATTCCAGAGAACGAATCGTCACTTGCAGCTCGTTCTGTAGCACCTCCTACTCAAACTGAAAAACCTCCAAATAAACCAAAAAGTCCACCTCGAGTTATCGTTACTGCCAGCGCATCTGTTAGTGACAGCAACGGAAAAAGATTAAATTATACCGTAGGCAATGTGGTAAGTGCTGTAAAGCCAATTGTACCGATAAACTACGATGACTATAAAGAATCCGATCTTATATTTGATCCATTCTTTCTCGATGTGCCAAAATTACAAAAGCGACGAAAGACTAGATCTAGTAGGAATAGAAAAGTTTTTACTGTTCCTGAAACTGCTACTATATCGACCAATTTATTGCCAGAAATCAACGTACCTACAACATTTTCTCCAATAACATCGCGAGCTACTACAACAAAGACATCTTCGACAACTGTAACAAGCACCACAGCAGCAACATGGAGTCCAGAGGATTATGTCGACGATAATTACGAACCACACGCATATATCCCACCAGTACCACCACTCGCAGTTCTCGTAACCGATGAACATACTAAATACAGGAAACAAGAGAAACCATCATCGAGCTTCCCGACAGATAACAAAATTAGTTTGGATAATAAACAAAAATTTGGTCATATAGAAAAGTCCAGGCCGACGTCGTCATCTGCGGCGCAGATAATCTCTAGTCAAAGTGCGGGCACCGAGACAGCGCCACCCGTCACCTCGCCGACGCCTCTCGAGGTTCCCGCTTGCGCCTCCACGCGCTCTACAGACTGTCGACTCCGGACCTAATAAATTAGCTCACATTATAAATAGATAAGTAGTTGCGTATTTAAATAGGTAGTGAATTTTAATAATTTCCAAAAAATCTTCAGCACAAATGATACTTTGAATTATATAAATAAAAGAACAGTTTAATGTATAAGTTCTTAAACCCAAGAGTACCACTGTGTATGTGTTGTTTTCTTTTATTTAGCCCAAAAATTTGGTTTTACGTTAGATAAATATTTATGAATTTTAATATTTGTAACTCTGTAAATACATAGGTAGTTCGCTACGATTATCATGTTGATTTATGTATATCATTTTAATGTAACGTATTTCTAGAAGCTCTTTTTATATAAATAAATAGCAAGACGAACATTAAAAGGAAGTTTTGTAAATATACATGCTATGTATTGAAAATACACATTACGATTGTACATGTTTGTTTATTTACGAAAATAAGTAACTATTAAATATTGTTGGCCCATATTAGATATAAGAAGCCTTTGAAACAAGAGTTGAGTCAGAAACCAAGTTTAATTTCTTCATATTTTTGTCCACATTAGTTTGAAGAATGGCAACATTAATGACTTTGCTGAAGGCTGAATAAAGTAGTTTAAAATAATATTCATAAGTAAAATAATAATTTTATAAAATCATTTTAACTGGCAACTTATTTTATTTACTTTTTCTATTTACACCTTACCCATTTCAAAAATCTTTCTGTATATAATATTTTCTAAGTTATGACATTTTAAATTGAATCCTAAATAGTTCATAATGATCAATTGATCTCAAAAAACATATTATTTATACATATAATAAAGCTAAAGAGGGTCGAAAGTCTGTACATGAAAAATATTCGAAAAATAGTTGGCTGGGGATACTTAGAATCGATAACAGAACACGTTTTAACATTTTTTAGAATTTTCGTCTGTTTCTCTGTTTGTCTGTTTATTTGACCGCACATTACATAAAAATGGCTTAACGATTATTGTGATGCAAACTTAACTCATCTGTCAAGAAAACCCCCGGCCAGGTTTTAGACTAAAAAATTCAACAACTAAATGGAAGGGTAGCGGGCGGAGCCGCGGGCACAGCTAGTGATCAATATGCAGCATTTTATCTATCGAAGGAGGTACGAAAATATCAGAAGATTGACATTTCAATCGCCTTCAAAGGGCAATGCGTCAAATTAGCTCCATTAGCTCTAAGGAAATCTCAAATGAAAGGTACCTTTTCATAATAAAATGAATATATCCCTTTGTGTACATGAACTGAGGTAATGTCATTACAAGAAACCACATATATTTTTTCATTTTTTTAGTTATGTTAAAATGCCTCCATAAAGCTTTTACGAATTTAATCTCTAACGAATACGAATAATATAACAAAAATATAACAAAACAGAGTATAGATACTAAATGTCGCATGCAAAATGCTGTGAGTGTGATGAAACTGGCAGATAGTAAATTGGACTTTTCGAAAGAGTAATTTACTAATAATTTTATATATATATTATCTACTAACTGACCCCCGCAACTTCGTTAGCGTCATATAAGAGAGAGTGGGTCAACTTTTTTTACATTCCTGGATTATCCCACGGGAGCATTTAATTGGAATAACAAGTATCCTATAATCTGACTGTAAACCAAATTTCATCAAAATCCATTCAGTAGTTTCAGCGTGATTGACGGACAAACATCCAAACAAACAAACTTTCACATTTATAATATTAATAGGATTAAGTAGCAAAGCCAATAATTATTTTTTAATATATGATTATCGTTATTTCATGATATATGTAGAGATATCAATAATTTTGTTTTGAAGAGGATAACATACCGGCACCCAAATAAAAAATCTAAAAATGGTTGTTTTGGCTTCTATGGCTTTATAAAGACACACACCCCCACACAATTTTTTTAGCGTTAACAATTTTTACATTTTTTTATTATATATTTAGGCATAGATGAAATATTTATTAGTGCACGTAGAAATAAAGAGACCAAAGAGTTTTTTTTTTAATTAGTTAAACAGAAAAGACCATCTTGATTGACGTACTTTATAACGTCAATAATTTCATTCGATTTTTGCAATTGATGATAACGTTTTGCTACGATATTTACTCAACTTTCTAGGCATAAATCATGTCCAACACAAGTATAATGAGTGTTAGAGAAATGATTGACACAGCTTTTGGTGAAGCTGATGTAAGTAATTCGACTTCATTATTTTTCTCTGTATGCACATCAATAAAATTATTAATATTTAATTCATGACATTCAATAACAGGAGACCAAAACCTTTAGCATATTTCTAATCATTTCAGGTAAATATAGTAAACTTCAAACTTATACAAGCTGTTTTGTATCTTCTTGCGAGACAATTACGGATCTTAGAGAGAAGAGTTGCAGTATCAATCCAATTAGATAGGGAACGATCAGACACTAACTTATCTGTAACTGAAATGAAAATTCGGGCGACCGTCCCCAAAAAGAAAAGGAGAGCAAAGTTAGGTTCAAGTCGAGGCGGAATTGGTGAAGAAAAGCGGACTGGTAACACTGAACAATCGAAATTAAAGTTATAAGTTATAAGTTTCAAATTAAAAGTTCCAATACATACTTTTTTACAAGTTCGGTTATAAATAAAATAGACTGAAACGCTACAAAAACTATTAAACATATTGTCATAAGATTTCACATACACTTTAATGAATATTTATTGCTCATTATTTTTAGACAAACTGTCGGTTAAATCAAGCAAATCAAAACCATTAACTATTGACAAATCTGCATCAGAAAAATCTATTGAGAAGATGTCATCGAAGTCGATAGAAAAATCCTCCCAAGACAAATCGTCTGCAACAAAATCCTCGTCTGATAAAACATCCTCGGAAAAAACAAAGTCTTCCACTGTGACGTCTACGGAAGGAACTAAGTCGTCTACTTTGACGTCTACGGACAAAACATCATCTAGCAAACGAACGACTTCAACTCCAGAATCCTCATCTAAAACCACAAGTGGTGATAAAACTACAACTTCAAGCAAAAAATCGTCTTCCTTACCTGAATCTTCGGATAAAACAACAAGCGAAGATAAAACTACAACATCTAGTAAAAAATCTTCCTCAGCGAAAGATTCTTCTGATAAAACTACAACATCTAGCAAAAAATCGTCTTCGACAAGAGATTCTTCGACAAGTGGTGATAAAAGACAGGTACATATTATATATAAGTATAGTTCTTATTTACACATTCATGTAGAATTATTTGCAATTGCAAAATTTGACATAGTATTCCTCACAGGACTTGCACAAGATCTTGGAGCATATTGAAGAGAGACGGGAAAAAGAACTTCGTATCATTCATCAGGTGCTATTGTTATGTCTTAAGAATGTGTTTGATCTTTTTGTTTTTCTTTTTCTAGCATTTTTTTTCAGCGCTTTGCAGTTTTTCATTTCATTTTTTTGTAATAAACATTAAGGTAAGTATTTCTGCCAAAATAATTGTGTATTGAATAACTACAAGGAAAAATATAATGTAAGAATTAAAATAAATAAATAATTGAAAATAATCACATGAACGAATGTAATTCTTTAGCATAATTTTTTTTAGAGAGCTGATTCTCGCGATGTGGGAGAAAAAACACCAACTCCTATGGCATCCTTAGATTCCGTCGGTAAAACAACTTTAACAATATTATTAATTTTACCTTAAAATACACTGCAATATAAACACCTTACCTAAACATTTATATTACAGAAGAACAGTATGAAAAGCTTTTGATTGGTAAGCAAAGACAATTATATATTAACAGAAAATAAATATGTTTCTCTCCGAAATAACCAACTAACTCGCTTTTTCTCAAACAGTGGAAAGGGTTCCTGCAGAAAAGCAAGCAGAAGGTAATTTTATTATAATTATATTATTTCACGTTGTCTATAAATGTACATTCATTTTACCATACTTCTCTGTTTTAATCAGGTAAACGTACTCCACAATTGAGCATTGTTACTCAAGAACAATTCGAAGATTTAGCGAACATTGTAAGAGAACTTCAAGGCCGCTTCGGCCCAATCGCCACTCCAGATTTTCCAGATAATGCTCAACTTATGGAGGATCTTCGTAAAGGAGCATCTTTAACAGATGCTATGGCTGCCTTACAGCTGTCTGCACGTTTGGAGGCTGCGGAGAAAGCCTTAAAACAAATGATGGATTTAGTTACAGATCTTGCCGTCAAAACTGGTATAGACACAGAAGAAACGGTAAAAATAAGTCTTTATTATTATGTGTTATAACTCAAATTCTTTTCGAGTGATAAATGAAATAAACGATATATTTTTAATTCATACTTTGTAGTCTCAGTGGGAGCCTGATTTAAATGTTAAGCATGAGGCAACTGCAACTTCAACCCCGCTGACACGTACATCCAGAAAATCTATAGTTTCTAAACCTGCTAAACGAGCTTCAAAATCCACTTCAATGCAGCCCTTAGCAATGGAGTCTGTTGAAGCTTCTAAGCCATCTATGGAATTATCAAAAGTAGAAATCCCCCTAACACCAGTAATACCAGCAGCTGAGGAAGAACTTGTTCGTGCAGACTGGGTTACATATGATGAATTAGAGTAAGATTGAAAATAATTATTAGTTAGTAATTTGTATGTACCTATTCACATGTGTAATAAATTACTGTTAACACTCGTAAAGTAACGTACTTACTTGAAAATAACAAATGTGAACAATACATTTATCTGAAATAATGTCCTGAAGTCACTTTTACTCTTAATAACTATATTTAATAAATCATATACTTATTTCCCAGTAACGCTATACAAGAAGTTATAGACGGAGTACTAAAAACAATGACCGGTGTGACTACTCGTAGTAACGTTAATGCTGAAAATGCTATAAAAATGGCCAAAAGGCTAGGTAAATGATTTTCATTGCATTTTTATTAAATATTTTGTAATTGTGTAAATAGGTTCCTAATATAAATTTTAATATACAGAAGAGAAATTGGACTCCTCTTTAAATTTGGGCGGTCGAATGAATGACTTGGAGTTACTAGTATCAGAATATGCTGAACAAATTACTGTATTAGATACGACTTTATCATCGCAGGTAATCATCGCTACTTGAGGCATTTCTTTATTGATTATACGTATTTCTATGATTAAGTTAATACAAAAAGATTATTCTTTGTAGATGACAAATTATCAGGAAAATTTAACACAAATGCAACATGATCTAGAAGCAGGTCTAGAAGCCATGGCCGAAGCTTTAGCAAACACTGGCGGTGACACTGCCGGTATGTACTTATGTTGTACTCGTAATATTAATCAAAGTAAATGTAAATGGCCCTTTTAAAGTCTGTTAAAAAATTATTCATAAAATAAAATAACATAATTGTCTTGCAGCGGTAGCTGAACTTAACTCACACTTCACTAATCTGCAAATTGACGTCGACGGTTCTAATGCTAGACAAAGAGAATTGATGGAAAGCCAAAAAGGGTTGTCACAGGACCTTCAAGTATATTTTATATATTCAGTTATAACATAAATACAATATGTTAAACAATTCTAAACAATACCTATTTTTAGTAAAAAAGTACGTAGTTAGAATTGATTATTAATGAAATAGGACGTGCTGCAACATAAACTTGAATTTAATAAGAAACACAATCTTTTTAATTACTTCATCTCTCTCAGGGATTGTGGCAACAAATTGAGTTGCTTCGTGAATTGAAGTCTGACCGAGACGAAGTCGCAGATGCACTTCGTGACAAAGCTGGCCTTGGTGCTTTGAATGGATTAGTATCTCTCCAACAATTTCACGCAGTACGAGGTGATTTTGAAAAACGCATAGGTGCTGCTTATGACAAGTTCAACAACCAAGAAATAGTTTGGCAGGTACAATTTATCATTACAAAAGTAACTATGTCTGTACCATAACCATAGCCAGAAGAAAGGTTCTGGGGGAGTTCCTTCGAAGAGGTAAACTCTTTTTAAATATCCAAAAAACACCCCATTATACTGATCGCCAATGACAGTCTAATCGTAACAAAACAAAACGAGGGCCGACAGACATGCCTTTTTTGGTAACAGAACGAAGGCAATAATCTAGTATGTATAAAGTATGCATTTTCCAAACCTTGACACTTATTACCTGTTAATTAAAACCTGAGACTAAATGAGAATGGCATGGTCTTCGAAATTCAATTGCCCTGAAAGTAAATTCTAGTAACGGCCTTGGTTGGCAATTTTTATATAAAATAATAGACACACACACATATCTTCACGCCCAATCCCTAACAGGGTAGGCAGAGAGCATCTAGTGCCAAACGGCACGGTTCTGGCATACTTGCCTAGCTTCTTCCACTTTCATAACTCTCCTCTTACAAACATGCCGATTTCGATTTTGTAATCAAATAATAGAGCTTCGTGATATATGTACTTGCAATATTATTACTGTTTCTAGAAAGCTATTGATGATCTTCTTCGAGAACTCAACGATAAAGCTGATTGGGTTCAGCTAGTAGCATTGCGGGATGATGTCAATAAAATCTTCAATAAGTTACGCAGTTCAACTGAGGCTATGTTAGAAATAGTCGGTGAACCTCGTTCAGCAGCCGTCACGAAGAAATTATTCAGAGATAGCGCATGTTTATCTTGCTCTACACCTGCGCAAATGGATTTGGAAGAAACTAACACACTACCCAAGTTACCTGCTGTCCCACCACCTTCAACTCGCCCACCAACAATTGGCGCTGAAGATTCCTCGAAACCAGCTGAAGATGGGGACCATGGGATTTGCTATCCTGGCTTACCAATACCTCATCCAAGAGACCCGCGGTAGATTTCATATTATAACCTTAGAGTATGACAAAGTATTCGTAAGTACAAGTATTAGAATTACTACATATTTAAAATTTCTTTTAGATCACATATATGTCATCGGTGGTGTGGTGGGTCACACACCGTTGTAACGGACAAAAAGAGTCGCGCACCAGTTGGGATGATAATAACGCCAGCATTACGGCAAGTAACTACAGCAATCGGATCTGATGGAAAGGTAAAAATTCATTAATATTAAGTCGTAAATAATTATCCCATGATAATAATGAAGATGCAAGGGTATACTGTGGTGTTTCGGTTGTTTTAAATTTCTTTTTTTTTTTCAGACATACATGGTGGAAGATATTCAAACTAGGAAGCCATGCTTGCCATGCAATGAGCAAAAAATATTAAATACACCACAACCATCGGAAGCGGAACCAGGTTCATTGTTACATGAATTATTTTTAATCCAAGAGGGCAATATTTTTGCAGATATTATTAATTACCACCTTTTCCTAGACAAGCCTTTTATATTAATACATATTTCTTTGTATCTTTTCAGCACCTGTAAAGGAAGACTTTGAATCTGATATGACACCATCTGACTTTAGATTCTGCTCAGTCACAGAAATTAAAGACAATATTTCTACGACTCCACCACCGCCGGTCGAGGATTTTTAAGGTCCTTGAAGAGCTATTCCCTTGATTTATACGATCGGAGTGATTTATTTATTGTAAAAAATAAAAAATTAAACATGCATAATTATATTTTACTTTCTGGAATAATATATTATTCATACTCAAAAAATGTAAAAAAGACGACTATTAAAGCCCGTCTGTATTATCGCTATGTCTATTTCTAAATAAAAAATTAAACAACAATTTTAATCATTCTACATTGTAAAATAGAAGTAGCAAAGGAATACCCTAGAGTCCTAAATTTAGTTCATTGTAAAAAAAAACAGAAGGATGCAACCATAGAAAAAAACAGAAATAGCAGCTTGGGACCGTAGCGTACTTAAGCTCGATTTTTTAAATGGTAAATAGATTTGATAAGAATAAGTCCTTAAATGATTAAACATAAAAAGCTAGCCCTTACCTAGGTCAGAGAATTCGATAAGACATACATTTCAATTTAAATTACAATTATGAAACATTTATCAAAATAAATGATTTCATTTTATTCAAAGGTTAATGTTGCAGTGTAAATTGGTATTACAGTACTCTATGGTTTATGCAATGATTACTTATTATTACTATCACAACAACACTGACAACACTCAATTGAAGGAGAAACGTCAAATAACATCTTATTTATCTATGTTTGTGACAAACTGTCAATGTTAAAGTGATGTAAAACTGACAACCAGACAACTATTATAGAATTTCCAACATTTAAATACATTTATAGTGATCTGTGACAGTAAATGGAATTCATAAGATATATTTGATGATATATACCTCGATTAATTAGGATTAGATTAAATACTGAAAGGGGTAATTCAATATTCTCTATCCACAAACTCGATTAGCAATACTGTGATGTTAAGTTCTCTATATTCATTCATTTTGTAGGTTAACAACTCAGTTCAAATGCACAAAATATTAGAGTTTCAAGCTGTGGTTCTAGCTGCGGGAAGAGGCTCCCGGCTGCCAGATGTTGGTGGAACTGTCTCGAAATGCCTCCTGCCTGTAGGCCCTTACCCTGTGCTATGGTATCCGTTGAATATGCTCGAGAAACTAGGATTCCAAGGTATTTGTATTAACAATATTTCTGTATGTTCAAATGTTGATGACAATTGTCATTTGCATGTATTTTATTAATTTGTTTTTGTAAAATTAAAACAACAATAATTATAACTCTGTAATACCTTATACACTCATAGCCATACACTAGGATTCCCTGTGCCGTGGGTGCCACACACTCACTTGAAACATCCACGAACACCCAGTCCCTGAACAGAAATTCAAACTCATCATTCAAATTTCTGTCTGCCCGGGATTGAACCAGGGTCCCTGTGTCCACCAGATCGGTATAGTAACTGGTGTAGTGCACACAGGTGGTCATAATAATAAGTAACCAAAATGCAAAAACAAATTTCAATTTAAGCAAGAAAATTAACATATCATATTCTACATGAGAACACAAATGTAACAAAATATCTGATGATTAAGCAATAATTAATAAATTGTGGCATCAAATATGATGTCTAATGATATAGGTGTTTATATTATCTTCATATAAGTAAATGAGATTTATTGGAAGAAATAACCTTCAATGAAAATTTAATCAGATCTATTGATGTATCAGATATTATCAGTGAGTGAAACTTCAAAAAGTATTATTAATCTTTGTATTCTATACTTCCAGAGACCATGGTAATTGTGCTCGATGAAGACAAATCAAGTATTCTAAGTGCACTTGAAAAGTGTCCTTTAAAAATAAAATATGAACTAATAGTCATACCTGCTGATGAAGATTGGGGCACTGCAAATTCGCTGCGACATATCAGCAACAGAGTGACAACAGACTTAATAGTTGTATCTGGAGATCTGATTACAAACATTAACCTTAATGAAGTGCTCAATTTATATCGCAAACATGATGCAACACTTACATCACTGTTTTTCGACAACGGTCCCGAAGAATGGATTGAACTTCCGGGCCTCAAAACCAAGGCTAAACCAGACAGAGACTTAGTATGCATTGACAAAGAGACCCAGAGACTAGTATTCTTGGCTAGTGCAAGTGACTTTGAGGAGAATGTTACTCTTCCGAGAATTCTTATGAAGAAATACGACTCTCTTAGCATGTATAGTAGGTTACTTGATGCTCATGTATATGTAATGAAAAATTGGGTGATCAACTACTTAGTGGAAGTAGACAAATTCACATCAGTCAAGGGAGAGCTAATGCCACACATAGTGAAGAAACAGCTCTCTAAACCTAAAAATGTTGCTGAAAAGAAAGGTACTTCGGAAAAGAATGTAGAAATAACTAAAGATATCTTTGACTATGCAGTGGAACAAGGCTATGAAAGTAAGATACGGGAAATGTCTTCATATAATGACCACGAGTTGAGCAGTAAAGGTGTATATTATAATGATCAGCTCAGATGTTACGCACATATAGCAGATAAAAATGTCTTTGGTATCAGAATAAATACCCTTTCAGCATTATATTTGGCTCATAATAAGGTAAAATCTACTTTTATTATTCTTATATTATATTTATATTTCATTTATTTATTTTATTTAATTGGATTATTTATTATATTTCGCTTGGCACTCGATTTTCTCTGCGTGTGTGTATCTTTTTAATAAATAAGGTTTTAATTATAATAATAAAAATAAAGGAACCTAGTTCAAATCGAATATTTCAAATATAATATCATAAGATAGGCCAACATTACCTGTGTTTCTAATTTATTATAGTTATATATATTTGCTTCGATATGGTGGAAAAAATTATATGATAACAACCACCACGTTAGTAACACATACTGGACATACACTCAAGGCAATACATGTGTGGCCTATGTCTGTGCAATGACCACTTAGTATCAGGTGGACTGTAAATGTAACCTTTATACAAAAATAAGCAGAGAATAAAATTTTTTGTTACTCGCTGTGCTCAATTTTGTTATTACATACTACATTACATTCCAAATCGAGCAAAACAATGGTACACACTCTTATAATATGTATTTCCGATTTTATAATTAAAGGACCAACTTCTGTTAAAAATATTGTTTTTAAATTTCAGATTCCACAAAAATGGGAGGAGCTGACCAATTCACCTTTCACCAATATTTTCCACCCTAACAGTGAAGTGAAGACTAATCAAATCACCGATTCAACTGTTGGTGACAAGTCCCTAGTTCATGAAAGGACTTCAATAAAAAGCACTGTCATCGGATCCAATTGCACAATTGAGAATAAAGTCAGATTGACCAACTGTGTGTTGATGAATAATGTAAATATTAAGGAAGGGTAAGTAGATTTCAAAGTAGATTACATACTGCTATTTACTGTTAATTCCAATTCACACTCTCCAATTATACACTCCATGTATAATTGGAATTTATTATTTTAAGTTGTAAATTAATAACGAAAAGCTTTGTAAATAGTCAAAATTAATTCAGGATACATTTATGTACAGATATATGGGAGAAGTGTCACACCATTTATTGTCAAAAATCCCTTAGAAATTTTGAAAAATATTGGAGTTCTCTTTGTAAATTATATTTTATATTAATATTCACTTATCACTTACATTTTCCATTGTTATGAAACCCGCAATGAGGAATGTCTTTTGTTATTAATTATTACTGATTTCTTAGGAGAGATCGGGGACTGTTGAAACTATTAGGGTAAGGGATATTTATTCTACTTTATTAATATTTTATATGAAAATCTCAAAAATATATTTTTTTTGTTTTTGCAGATGTGTTCTTACAAACTGCATTGTGTACACGGGAGCAACAATAGAACCAAACTGCTCGCTTCAGTTTTCTCTCATAGGCCCGCACCATGTGGTACCAGCCAACACCACCAGCAACCATCAGCTGCATGCTGAAACTACTGATAACATGATTACACTGGGATAAATGTAATATATCTTGTGATAGAGATTATATATTATTTCGATTTAAACTTGATTTTTTATTGAATATTTTTATATTAGACCTGTAGATAGTGCGTTAGTGGTCAAAGAGGGCTGAAGTCTGAGGTAGATAGTGAAGTGATCTAAGGTGGACGACACCTGCGTTAACTGCTTTGATGACATGGTGAGCCATGTTATTTGTTTTTCTTAGCCAGAGCATTCAAATTAATAAAAAAGAGCATAACGCATCAATGCATCTCATATAATTTTAATGATAGTTACACACATTTTTACCATCATTAAAACGGAAACGAAACACATGAGAGGCATTGCAATTTATTGACTTATATATAAATTGCATTTAAACTATATATTTTTTTAAATATCAAAACCTAACGATAAGGCAGACGGGCTACCATATGGTAAGTAGTCACTGTCGCCTGTAGACATTTGCAGCACCAGCCCCATTTGAACACACATACGCTGAATTATGGACACGGCATCATATATTATTATTTGATTAACTTATATCAAAATTGCCATTTAACGACCATCATGGCACAGCCGTTACCCTACCGGTCTGAAACAACATGATTGAAATATGAATGATAAATTTGAATTTCTGTTCTAGGTATATTTACGTGTCAATGTCACTCCCGTCTATAATTTATTAACTTATTTTGATACGTCCCAATCTACTTAGCCGGAGTCCCCGTCGCCTGAAACATGTTGCATGCTCTAATAAAAATCGAAAACATTAAGTGGCTTAACTTAAGATATGTAATTTAATTTGACTTTTTATACAATTTAAACTATTTTCGCTCAGTGTTATAGTTGCTTAAACCATTTAACAATTTATTTAAGTAAACAGTTATGCCTAGTTAATTATATACCTACATTGAAGTATTTTATTTTATTTCATCTAACTACGAAATCTAATGTTTAGATGAAATATTAGAACTCAAAGTTTAGGTAATATTTGCATTGACTAAGACCTAAAAAAATGTGTCGCAACCAGACTAAAAACTGTCGTCTTTGATGTCGTCATACTAGTACACAGTACATTCCATACGTAGACGCAGCGGTAAAATGACATCATATGGGAAGTGGGCATCGACTGGGCTTAATTAGGTTTTAATGAGGGAGACATTCTCTGGGCGTATACTTACCATGCTACCAGCAGTACCAGTTGTAACTTTCAGTGTATTAGAATGCACAAGTTGTTCTATTGACCTATTACGTCCACTGCCAATTTCCGCACGATGAACACAGCTAGGAAGCTGACCACAGCCGCCGCTTCGCATCCGTGCAGTGAATAGCTCAGAATAACTATGTTTATCGTGCATAAATTGCTGTAGTTTTATTTGTAACGTGACTTGATTTGAATGAAAGGTTGTTGGTCATGATCGATTAATTAAAATAATATGCTGGAGCTGAACACTAGGTACGTGTCTTTTATTATCTTACGGCCGGTTTCAATAACCTATCTATCTCTTACTAGAAGTCAAAATAGCTACCATTGATATGTATTTGTCAATATTGTATCCCAATTTTAACACGTTAGAATGCACCATAGATGGGGGAAACCCATTTAGCTATTTTATTAAAATATCCGACAAAATTAACATGTACCTACACACCAAAGGTCGCTATTTTAACTCCTAGTAAGCGATAGATAAGTTATTGAAATCGTGTGTTAAATACATACGTTAGCTAATAAGAAGTTAGGTGCTCTCGGTATTTTGGTACAACATTTACGTAATGTTGGCCTGCGAAGAAACCTACAATACTAATAAGTATCGTAATTTTATAATAAACTTTTTTGTATATTTAACGTGCAAAAAGTTAATTATTGAAATTTATTTTGTATTTCATAAACCTGTGAAAAAGCCTACAACAGCTATTATAAAATTTCGTCACAGCTACAAAAAATCTGTTATTTATTTTATAATACTGATATCATTGTGTTCTTTTTCTGTAAGATTTTCGTTAATGTACAATGTCTTTCCTTTTTTAATAACATATTATTTTTAATGAATATTCTAAATTACAATTTGGTGACCTACGTTTATTTCTTGATTTAATTAATTGTATTAATTAACATTTACTACCTACTTATACAAACAATCCTTTTAAACATTCGATGTTTGTTACACCATTGGCGTGGTTACCATCAAGTTAAAATAGCAAAGTAGCACGTAGTCCACATGCTACTTTGCTATTTTAACTTACGTAAGAAAAATATTTTTATTATTGCTTGTTCTATTTTGGTATCTGTTTGCTTATAAAAATAAGTGGTAAGTAATGTAAGTGGGGCTTGCAGGCAAGGGATTAGTACCACTTTGCAATACACAAAGTCGGTTATTAGTGTTTGTACAGTTTCTCCAACTGGGTAAAACGCCACCTATTAACGAAAAAGTTTCCGTCAATTGCGGGTTAAGAGACGCAGTACTGTCACAGCCGAATAATATGGTCCCGATGGGTAAGATGCCTATAAAATAGCAATATTACATGTAATTGATGTAAGTAATAAGGCCTCATTTGCGTTTCCGTCCACAGTATAGCTGGTAGCAGGTAATTAAAATTACGTGCTAAATGTTGCTAATTACTGTTGCATATAAATTATCAAACGCTGCTAATCTTAAGTTATATAATGAAAGACCTAGATAAAGGATTCGATAAAGTTTACTGATCGGTATGATTTACTTGGATATTTATGCTTAATAACTTTATAAATGCCTGTTCCCAAATATGCCTAGCCTACTGAGATAATGTGTCTATCTGGTAATAAGGTAAATATTGTTTTTCTTTGAATAACTAGAATACCTCTGATACTTTAGTAATGAGAGCGGCAAAAAAACCTTATTACTTGCTTTATCTTTTTTATTTTTTTATTAATTACAAGGCACAAACTACACAGCCAAATACAGACTGTAAGGTAACCAGCTTTTACAATAAAATAACAGATCATATTCTACCAAAAAAATAAACATATAATTAAAGAAATGCACTGTTACAAGGTGTACCTTTTATGGAATAAGACTACTGAAATGATAAGAGCGTGTAGTCTCAAGTAAAGGCCACACGTTCTTAAATGTGGGCTAAGGATTTGTATATTGACATTTTAATATGACATGTGAATTAGTAGTTCTTGATCTTCAAAAATATGCCCCAAAGAAAAAAAAATGAATTTAAAACCTTCCTATTCCAGAACGAATAATGAAACTTCTAAACGAAGTACAATTAATTTACCTTCGCAAATGCGTGTCGTAACAACGTTTTACCGCGTTCGTGGTTACATAATGTGCAGCGCATCTGATTGGGTCAGTATGCAAGTCGGTGTTAGTAAACATAATTGCGGCATTTCTTGGTTTTAATGTAAAATAAGGTACTTCAATACTTCGATATTGTAGAACGCGAACTGATATTTAGAAGTACCTAAATAGTATACAATGTCTCACTAATTGTTGATTATTTTTAAGAAGCAACTATCTTTGCTATCCCAGATCCCGAAGCTGTCTAAAATGAAAACTCCGATCACCAAGGAAAATTACATAACGTAAAGTAAGTCACGTAATTTTTCTTTCCTTTATTTCTAAGCACAAAAAGGTTAAATACACCTGGCCTGAAAAAATCAGATTAGAAACACTTTTTCATTATCAACAAGTCTCAAAGACTTTCGTGTATGTACTGGCTGACCCGGCAAACGTTGTTTTGCCTCATAAAGTACCTATAAATCACGATTAAAAAATGGAATTCGGGGCTCCTACCCCAAATTCCATTTGAAGTTTGTGAAAATTTAGGATTATTAAGTATACCTACATATTTTTGGTGCCAAATGATAACAAAATAAAAAAGTGCAAAAATTAAAAAAATACTATAGGTTCTTCTTTATCATCTAGGGATATAAAAATAGCCAACTACCTATTCTCAAACCTATCAAGTATTTCCGAGTAAATTAAAAAAAAACTACCCTAAAATACCTTAATTTGTAAAAATTATGACCAAATTACGAGACGCGGTAGAAAATTTTGGAAGAAACACAAAAATATTCACAATTTTTACAGTGATGGCAATCCCGACAAAAAAGTACATTATCTTATAGCTGGACATCAGGTCTACCCCCAGTTAACGGATCATAGAGTAACTTATACATAGGGGCTATTTACGACAGACCCTGTATATTAGTTAGCTTAGTGCTAAGTACTTATCTGTGAGATGTGTTGCTAGCTTTGTTTTAGGTTAAGCCGGCAAAATATCTATTTATCTATCTTTTTCGATTCAAAAAATATTGTCAATACTTACACGTTGTTTTGGACACATTACAAAATCTGTCTTATAAGATTTGATCTAAAATAAAATGAAATCTGACCAAGTGGCAGTAATCTGCCATAAATGGTCACACTACGTCATAATTATAAAAAAATCCATTCTTTATCTATCCGAACAGAAGTGACACTTTGAATCACGTTTAAAAATTCGACTTATACATTTTAAATCTTTCGAAATTTTATATTATTAGGTTTTTTGTTTCTGTCTGTAATTAGTAAGTCTGTAATTATACTTTGTTAGTTTTGGTTAATTTAGTTTAATTCACTTTCATTTATTTATCATGCACAAGATATTTTTAATTTAGTTAGTGTATAACTAATTGCGATTGTCTTGTCCTTTGACTTCTGAACTGTTTTCGTAGAAATGGCGAAATTTGTGGCTCTTGTAATAATTTTGTCAGATATTAGCAGTTTAGTCACTAAAATAATGTGATGTTAATAGTTTTCGTGTGCCGTTTGTGATCATTTATTAATTTAAGGGACATGGTCGTGTTGTTTTGATATTCCTGGAATTGTGAAGTCGAGTATTGTTGTAATATACATTTTCTTAGCACAGTTTCGAATTTATAGAATTTTACACGTAGGTAATAAATGTATGTTTCTACTAATAATTATTTTTAGATCTAATTTGTCTAGGCACCAATGTTAATTTCTTTATTTGGTTTGGCTGACTGGTAATATCACTTTGCTCGATAAATTGGTTACACCTACTTTTTCATATACTTTTGTTTATTGGACCCGATTCGTTATTATTACGGTCAAAATTTTTCAAATAATATTATTTTTACACAGTATGTTGTTAAAAATAGATCCTGTGTCATGTGGGTATTAAATTATATTCTTATGACAGTCATTCTAATAGGAAATGTAATTTTACATTAGGTAAATAAACATAATGAGTATGTCTAAGAAAAAAAAATTGTAAATTTTAAATCTTTCTAAAAATTGATAACTGATTGGAATAAATCATAGAATATCTATTCATATACAAATACTTTAATCAAACCTATGTCTGTATATAAAAAATTGAAAAGATACTAAACATTGCTCATTAAATATTAATATATCAAGTGAAATATATGTTCTTTATTTACTTTATATAAATTATTGGTATTATTTTTACATTCTTTATGTGAGATACCATATATAAGTAATTATTATCTACAAGATTAGGTTTTGATAACAATAGATGATTCTTGTCTACTTAAAAAGTGTACATTTCTAATAGATTAAATTGGTATGGTGTTTTGTATAATTTTATAAAATGTAAATAATCTATCTGTATTAAAAAAATACAACAGAATTGCTGCACTCTCTACTCAACGATGAATAATTGTGGAAGTGGGATTGGCGGTGGAGGTGGCAATATTGGTCCAGCAGGTGGACCTTATGACACTAAAATTGCTGGATTGTATGATTTGCTGGACACTTTGGGCTCTGGACACTTTGCAGTTGTGAAACTGGCACGTCATGTGTTTACGGGGGAAAAAGTTGCTGTGAAAGTTATAGACAAAAGCAAATTGGATGAAGTCTCAAAGTCACATTTATTTCAAGAGGTGAAACATACAGTGTTATAGTTAAAATAATTAAAATTGATTGCATACTCTTTGTAGTCCTGTAAAGTTTATTAACTATCATATCATTATTATTTTAATTTATATGACAATTTATATTGAATATAACATTAAATTTGCTGATACTTTCTTATAATACCTTTATTTTTTCAGGTGCGTTGCATGAAGTTAGTACAGCATCCTAACGTTGTTCGTCTGTATGAAGTGATTGACACACAAACTAAGTTATATTTAATACTAGAATTAGGTGATGGAGGGGATTTATATGACTACATAATGCGACATGAAACTGGTTTATCTGAATCTCTAGCACGGGATTATTTTCGGCAAATAGTTCGTGCAATCTCATATTGCCACAGGTCAATATTTATTCTATATAATTAAAAACAATCATACCTTTTATATATTATTGCCTTTTAATAACACTTAATTTATTTTTATATTTTAGGTTACATGTTGTTCACCGAGACTTGAAACCAGAAAATGTAGTATTTTTTGAAAAGTTAGGTGTAGTGAAATTGACTGATTTCGGTTTTAGTAATAAATTTTGTCCTGGACAAAAATTAGAGACTTCATGTGGCTCCTTAGCATATTCAGCTCCAGAGATATTACTAGGGGATTCTTACGATGCTCCTGCTGTTGACGTGTGGTCTCTTGGAGTTATATTGTACATGTTAGTTTCTGGTCAAGCGCCATTTCAAGAAGCAAATGATAGTGAAACTCTAACCATGATTATGGACTGTAAATATACCATACCAACTCATATATCAAATTCATGTAAAAGGTTTGTATCAATTTTAATATTCTAGTATAATAATATTATGTAAATAGCATAAAACTCTTTTAAAGTAGCTCATATTACTGAGTATTATTTGCAACTGAATATATAAATTTATTTTTTTTATATTTTACTAGACTTATAGGAAGAATGTTAGTAAGAGAACCAGAAAAACGAGCAACATTATCAGAAATAGCTACAGATCCATGGGTTACTGCCGGAGAAGGTGTGACTGTGGAGGACTTTGACACACCGTTAGTAGCCAAAGAACAATTATCTGAGGAAGATCGATCAGCAATTGTACAAAGAATGGTAAATGGTGCCATTGCATCCAAGGAACACATCTTGGAAGCCTTAGAAAAAAATGAATATAATCATATTACTGCCACATATTATTTATTAGCAGAACGAAAGTTAAGATGCAAAAGGTGAGAATTTAATCTGAAAATACAATCTCTCTCAAATTTACTAACATTTTTATTGAAACTGACTCTGAACACCATACTTGTCTTGTTGTTATTGAACTTTGGTAGTGTTTCTGTATGATAAGTTGATTCTAAAAGTAGAAAAATATTTTTAATCCGATCATAGAGACATACATACACTTCTTACACATATTTTTCATAGATTTACATTCCTACCACATTATGCCTTCTTATATAAGATTGAAATTTTTTATTTAAATATTAATAAGTATATAATTACGACCTACGAAACAGTATCTTTTATTTAATATGTTAATTTTTTTTGCCTAATTTTACCTTTATTTATTAAAATTAATCAATACAGTAAATATGGAGCAAACTTGTGTGGCAAATAAACACATTAGTGATTATTTTATTTGGCACTAGCCCTTAATTATCTTATATATAAAATTCTCGTGTCACAATGTTTGTCTTCGTACTCCTCCGAAACGGCTTTACCGATTTTA
>DWNR01000032.1:0-31078 GCA_018250455.1 Polygonus leo | reverse complement strand
TAGGATTTCTTTACAACCCCCCCGCCCCCCTTGATAATACCGCAGGTAACGGGGTGGGATTATGAAGATTAATAACTGATATCTCAACAAGACGGATAAGTAATTACTGGCCTATACCGTGTTGTTATTAAGAATATGTCTCCAATGTTAATTCTTTGGAGTATGTGTTGTACTTGCCATATTTGTCATAGACTTTGTAAGACTTAATTAATTATCTCAGCTTATTTCTTACCCGTTATTTTCATTTAAAACAGACCAGTGGAATGCTTCTCATTAGCATTTGTAATCTACTTCAAACAAGACCAGATTATAGGAGTTCTAATTCCTCGGTACCTACCTCTGAGAGCTAAGATTTTCGTATCATAAACTGGAGAAACACAAGAATTGCTTCATCGCCTTTATTTCTCCGCCTGATCTCGTTGCCTGAGAACTTTTCTTATTATATTATATATTATTCCTTTTTCCTAAGCAGATATATGTGTAGCGGGTGTTATTTGGTGGTGGTGCTTCTGCAGTAGAACAAGAAAGAATTCACAACAAATTAAAATGTGGAAACATTTCTATTTTAAGTTAGTGATGGAGTAGTTATTATGAACTGCATTGGCTGATGTAGGTCTAGATCATGCAGGATAGGCCCATCTATACCGAACAGGCTAAGGAGGAGGGATCCAAGTGAGTGTTACTCTGAGCCGGGTGTCCCTCTGCGCCCGATGATCCTAGCATCGCTCCCTAGGATCCAGACGGGTATCCGTTTCGGATTTTTCACACGTTAATAAATAGAAATAAAGAAAAAGTTAGCACACGAGCGTGCTGTCCTATCTGACCTGATGGTGATAGTGGTCCCTGTCAGCCGTGAACATTTGTAATCAAACCCAAGGACCATTTAATCATACTCAACGTTGACCACAGATGCGTATAACCGAAAACAAGGCCTCTCCACAATCAAAAGACATGAATTATTTCACGGAGAATAATGCGGGTTGCGGTGATACCTCCTCTGTCTACTTCTAAGAGTTCTTCCGCATTTTAAAATCACCACCACCAACACTGATCATTGATATACCTACCTATACTATATACGAGTACAAACACAGAGGATTGGAGAAAAAACATCACAAATTCCCAGCCCGCGAAGCAATTCTTGCGTAAAAAGCAAACAAAACCGAATTTCGGTATCACTAAACACCTATGCTTACAAACCAAACACTTGTTTGTTATAATCACAATGGAAGATTAGCAAAATCGACCACTTTTGTTGCGCAAGCGCATACGTTGCAAAGACGCCGCCTGTGAAATTCGCCGCTAAAGAAAACTGCCGACAAAGTATTCATCTTTTGGAATTTAACCCAGATTGTTGTATTGAAAACGATTTGTAAGTTTTTTAGCAATTATTAAGTATATTCTTGATATAGGTAGATACCTGTCTTAAAAATACTATCATTGTCTGTGACAGGTAGGTTATTTTTGTGTAGGCGCATTATTATGACGTAATGATTCTTTATTACATAGGAAATTATGTCATCGTGAAAATTAAAACTGTAGAAATTTCCTTATGATTATAAATTTAATATAAAATCGAAAGATTATAAATTAACAACACCTGACCCCTCAGACTGAGGAGTTCAACACGGAGTGGATATATTTCAACAAAATGAAAAAGTCTTTGTAATTTATATAATCTATATATTTAAAAGACAAAACTGATTAACTGACTGACATATCAACGCACAGCCTAAACTACTGTACCTAGAAACTTGAAATTTGGTACAGGGGTTCCTTTCAAGATGTAAGTGAACACTAGGAAAGGATTTTTTGAAACTTTACCCCCAAAGGGGTATAAATCCGGGGTGCAGTTTGTCTCTTATATGATGCAAGCGAAATTGTCAGCTAGTAATAAATATTATACGTACAAGCTTTTTAGGGTACCGTACCGTACCGTAACTTAAGGGCGTACGACCAGCGTTGCGTCTGTTACAGGGCTTTATTTAACTGTTATGGGACCATAAATTGGAAATTTTCACTGATCATACTTTCCTAGGCTGCTATAACAAAAAAAAAATTAAAACTATACATATAAGTTAAAAAATAAGAAGTATTTTTATATAACCGACTAGTATTTTACCAGGTGGTAGAGCTCGTTAAGTTAGACCGGGGTGGTACCACCGCAACCCTCATAATCCTTCGTGAAACAATTCTTGTGTTTCGCTTTGGAGAGGCGTGGTTGCCGGCTATACTTATACACTACACGAACATCTTAGTCCTCAGGGGTAAACTATGACATTACAGCAATAAATATTAAAAAAAATGAAAACACGCCCGAATACACGAAACCGGTATTTCTCGGGTGTTTTTTGAAACTGCGTATAAAACTACATTCAAATTGGTTACAACGCCATCTGTCCGGAACCCTTGATGTGCGAGTCCAATTTGCGCTTGGCCTATTTACTAAGTGCACGTAAACTAAGCTAGGTATTTCCCAAAATAAAATAATTAAAGTACCTAAAGTTGAATAATTAAAGTTTTTCCTTTTTCTGCATTATATCGTAGATAATAGTTTTAGCTTTACGTTAAACAATGATGTAGTAACTTACATGCATAGCATTATGTTGTAAAATATGTAATAAATAAATGTATTATAGAATTTTATACCGATGACTATTTATAAAAAAAGAAATATCGTTAAAATGCCATCTAGCGGGGGGTAGCGAAAGCTCTTACTTTTATCGCAACCCTTGCGAATTTTGTTTACGGAGGGTCAGCCCTCCCATCCCTCCTCTGACAATTTTATTTGCACACCGAATACAGATGGCGTTATAGGTATCAATTTGAATTGGTAATTATACTTTCTAAAACAACATACATAGTATACATAAAGCATGAAAGGCATTTATTTAGCGAAAGAAAAACATACTTCAGATCAATTTGCCACAGGAAGGCCATCAATAATAATTTACATAAATCAAATATTTTACTAATGTAGGTAAAGATATTTATGTTACAAGTAGTGAGGGCCCTGTACTGTACTTTGTTCAAGACCTGTAATATAGATCCCATTGCTGGGCAAGGTAGTCTATACAGTATAGGAAGGACCCCAATTCATCTATACATATAAAATGTTTTGTCTGAATGCCTGACTGACGGATCAACGCACAGCCTAAACCACTGGTCGTAGAGATGCATGACGGAAGCCTCCGATAAGAAAGGATTTTCCGAAATTCTACCCCTAAGGGGGTGAAAAACGGGGTAAAGTTTGTATGGGACAACGTGATTCCTTGGTCCAATATACTTTAAATTTTGCATTGCAAAGATAAAAGAGTGTCTTTAACATTTTTGATGGAAGACATGTTGCGAATTTTATTGAAACTCATCACCTAATGGTGTTAATAAGGGGTAGAAAGTTATAATTCATATGGCAGAACAACGTTTGCCGGTAGTTTCTAAATAAAATCTTATACCTTTAGATCAGAAAGCAAGGAGATAAAATCTTTTCGAATAGCTGGATTCTAACCCAGTTCCTCTGAGTAAGGAGACAAAATCCATACCAATGAAAATGTTTCAATTGGAACCTCTTTGTTACCGCGACCCAACTAACCCACCATTAAACACTAATTATAACAAAGAGCCCAAAATAAAAATAAAGCGACACATTACAATAAATAGCCCCAATTCTGCCCTTGGCTTACGGGGTTGGACCCCTTTTAAAAATAGGGATGTGCGGGGTCTGTCGTAAAAGCGAAACTTATCGATAGCGTATGTAGTGCAAGCTATTTTGACGTTTAGTGTATCTAATGAGAAAAGGCCAAAAGTACTGTGCATCTGCCTCCTTTGATAGTAATCACAGATGTTGATAGATGTCACAGACAATGTTGAAAAGGAAGGTACTAAATACTGCTAGTAAAGTTGTGAGGCAGGTGTCTTCTTTTAGAATGAGTAGGTACCATTAAATTTATAAGTTTATATCGCTGACCAATTGAGAATTGGTAGAATTACAATCATGCAAAAGAAAGATCAGGGGATAGAACCCGTTTAAGTACCAAAGGCACCTTCCGTGAAGCAATTATTGTGTTTCAGCATGGAGAGGCGTGGTTGCCGGATATACCTATACACGAGGCGAACATTTTGTCCTCAGGGGTAGCAACACATCTGTGATCAAACTTAGGTATGATTTAATTGTACTTGGGGATGATTCCTGATGTCCATGGGCGGCAGTTACCACTTATCATCAGGTGGACTGTATGCTTGTATGCTACCTTTATACGATAAAAAAATATATAGGTAGATCAGTTGGCGTGCTGCATAATGGTCAATAGTGAGTTATTGTTGTGTCGGCATTTGCATATTAAGGGTTCTTTTACAGTCCGTGGACCACGTCTTCCACCATCATGGTGGATCACGCTGTCGCCGCGCTGTGACCAATGGTACGTCTATAGCTTTTTTATATCTAAACCTAGCGATAAGGCAGAGGGGCTACCTGATGGTAAGTAGACACCGTCACCTATGGATATTTGCAGCACCAGAGAAACCGCCAATGCCTTACCGGCTTTGGAAGAGAGCTGTATTCGCGTCCTTTTTGAAGAACCTCATGTCATAGCGCATCGGTAATACCTCGGGAGGAAGCTCATTCCACATCTTTTGATTTCCCATCTACACTTGACATTCGACATTTGGTTTGACCACGGTATTTCAAGAGTTAGGTATAGAGCCTTCGCAATCGTCATTACCGCCCCTGAAGTTATATCAATAATCGTTCTGCAATCCTTTTTATCGAAAGTCAATAATATGAGTTACAATGTTCTAAATTGTTTTGTAACACAAAAATGTTTGATTCGTCAGCAACCATATCTTCTCATGAGTTTAAGGACATGAAGACAGAAGCATTGATCGTGGTAAAGTTTTACAACTTACTATTATTGTCTATCATAGAGTAGTTAGTTATCTTTTCAAAGGTACACAATTTGAACAATAAATTATTTATAATAGAAATTTCTTATGTGAACTAGATATAATAATGTAATCATTTGTTTTTTATTTCTGTACAAATTAGTTCACCCTTGATTTCTACAGATAATTTTAAAGACAATGTGTTATATAAAGAAGAAAATAACCATCTTCCTGCAATGAAAACGGACGGACCAAAGGTATTTAAGACCATTTTCGTTAACCAATTAGCAGCGAAATACATTATCGAATAACCATTATGGTTCAAAATTGCTTGCACCATTAACTTAAAACATCGATTTCGTCCCTTCACTAATGGCGTCGGTCGGTCCTGATCCCCGATACAATTACACTCTGTGTGTAGACTCGTTACTGCACAATCTTCTCAACACTCCTCCTGAAATCCGATCAGCCAAAAGGAGCTCTTACACCTTGCAATAAAACCCACTTTACACCAACGCAGCCACCCCCAAACTTTCACCTCTTTCAATAGGAGTTTAAACCTAAATACCTTGCGTAGGAAAGCTTTCACTTTTCAGGAATTATTTTAGAGCCCCCTCCGCTTCAATTTGGACTTAATTTAATGGTGCTTAGAGTCTATTTTCCTTGTTCTTGGGCGAGTTTTTCCGAAGGCAGTAGGCTTAAAACTCTCGAAACCAATTCTCGGGGGTTCCAAAGGTTTAAACCCTCCAAACAATAGACGGAACAATTCGATATTTAGCCGATTATAAACGTTCTTCGTAATGCTCTTAGCGAGGTGTGATTTTTGTCTCGATCCCCTAGAACTGTTGAACTGATATTGTAGGAATTGAATCCGACGAAATTTATTCTATTAAGTATATGAAGAAAATATATTATTGAAAGTCATTTAATTTATAAGAATATTCAACAAGATACATATGTGAACACTGACTGACTGACAAGTAATTTCTTTATTGATGCGTAGCTTCATTTCTTATTAAAAAAAAATAAGCTAAGTCACCAACGAGCATGCAGACCATCTATTTGAGTGATAACCTGCATCCATAGACATATTTATAGATATCAAATAGTAATAAGGAACTAAGTAGTAGTTCATTAATACTATTTGGTATCAATAACGTGTAAGTGTTGATTCTCTTAAACCTGATATTAGTCGTTACTTATAGTTATGAATAGCGACGTTCAAAACCCTGGGCTATACAACATCCTCCTACCCCTGTATGTTAGGTCGACATTGCCCATAAATAACTTTACCTAAATTAATTCTTATCCCTTTTGAGCATATCATCACATTACATGGAGTGCATGTATATTTTATATTTTGGATGGAAAGTTGTCGATAGAAAGTTGATTTTACTTGTCGAATAGGATCGCGGTGTTACAACCGTAGATTTTCCCCCTATGATACTTACTTTACATAGATGATTTACTTGAAAGCATGGTTTTTATATCTAAGACAAAAGGACAGGTGCCTACAGCGTTATCCCGCCTTCCATTTTCTTCTTACGTACTTTATTACGCTTTACTATAAATAACTACAATATCTAGTCATAAATGATTACAATTCTCAAATTGATATCTACAGTTGATCTTACTTTTACACATGTCTCACTAATTTGCGCACGAGAATAGATAGAGGTGGTTTTACAACCACTATAATAAAACAATGCGCTATGACATGGGGTTTTTCAAAAAAAGCGCAAAAAGAGCTTTCCTCCAAAGTCGGCGATGCATTGGCGGTCCTTCTGGTGTTGCAAATGTCCATAGGTGACGGTGACTACTTACCATTAGGTAGCCCGTTTGCATTATCGCTAGGTTTGGATAAAAAAAACATGAAGACTTCTCAAATACGTTAGAAATATACCTGGATATTAGCTAGTAATTTTGAATGAGCTTAGCAAATTGCTAAGCGCGATCAACTATGATAAGGTGGTAAGGACGAGCGCACACGACACGCACCCAATAACTTAGTTACACGGTTGAGCGGCGCGTGCGCAGCTCTGATGGACGTACATAGAATGTAGATGAAACAAACTCTATGGTTTCGAAGTGGTTTGGTAACTAAGATTGTGACGTAGATGAAAAAAATCTGTGGTTTCCTAGCGGCGGTAATTAAAATTTTAGAATAGTTTTATTGAATGCTTGATAGCGGTCACTATGGCACGCGCAAAGGGTCTCGAGTTCGATTCCCGAACAGACAAAATTTGAATGATGAATTTGGATTTTTGTGCTGAATCTGGGTGGTTGTGTATTATTGTCTTGAGTGTGTCCATAACACCCACAACACAGGGTGAGGCTATGAGTGTTACGTTTGGTACAGACGCTTGAAAGAGAGTTCTTTTTAGCCTTAGTGGGTAATGGCGTTGCACAATTAGTGCGTTCTGAGTCAAGTACAAGGGTTCCGTAAGAGTACTAAATGATCTCACTCCGCCGGTAACTCTTGCTTGCTTGCCTTAGCCTTGATCTTGAATCGCAAATCTATTAACCAACATTCCAAATTGTTTACAAAGTCATTTTAAACAAAAACGTGTTACTGAAGACTTATAAAATCAGTTTCTGTACATTCTTGTTAAATCTATTCACTTTGCAAAATAGAGCCACCACTCGTAATGTGACCTTAAAGTCCAAAAAGAACAAAAGATACATTATAAACAATTTAAAATGTTTATAGATTGTTCTGAATACATCAGTGCAGCAGCAGACTAAAAAACCTAACATTCATTGCTACCCTCGGCTTATCACTTATGTCGTAGATGGCTGTAGTGGTCACTTAGGTACAGGATTTTTGTTGGTATAGGTAAAGGTAGCAACTGATCATACAGTCCACCTGGTGATCAGTGGTCACTGCCAGCCATGGACATCAGTAATCATCGCCAAGTACAATTAGATCATACTAATGTTTGATCACAGATGCGCCCCTGAGGACCCCTGAGGACTAAGATGTTCGCCTCTTGTATAAGTGCAGCCGGCAACCACACCTCTACAAACCGAAACACAAGAGGGTGGCGTTGATACCTCCCCGGTCGAATTAAACGAGTTCTACAACCTGGTAGGATGACCGATGGGCATTTGTAAATAACTCTAAATTCGAGTGAAGTCATACTTGATGTCAATAGTTACTATCCCTGAGGAGAAGGATGGTTGCCTTGTGTAACCATGCTTCTCCACTCAATTCATAAGGATTCAAACGACGAGAAAGAATCAAGAATTACTTATCTACTAATAGTAATAGTTATTTCTAAAGTTTGAGGCAAGTAGATATTACAGAGATAAGGAAACGAACTGGTAATTGTTTCCATGTTTGTCCGTGCATTTGTAACTATTAGATTTATTACTTCTCCTGTATTTTGACTGTATTAAAATAAGAAATATGTTCTCAGCTCGATTATTTTTTTGAGTAGGTATCTGTAGTATCTTTCTTGGCAAGTTTAATGGTTCTCTTTTATTTAGAAAGATCTATGACTCTTACAAGTTTCATATAAATTGATCAATCTACTTATTTAAGATAGGTCCAAAGTGCCCAAAACATAAATCATTCCTGTTATTAAGTGGTAAGAAAAATACTTTCTACTATTTATCGTATAAAATAGACATCTATAGGTAAGTATACCTATATAATTTTATGTTGCTTGTGTAGGTATATTACAAGCCAGTAAAGTAAGAATACTTACGTTGGACGTCAAATCCGCCCACTATTTTTAATAATTTGACAAAAAAAGGAAATAGGTACAAAAATGACATATAATTTTTTATAAAAGATTAGTAGTTACTTATTGTATGGAGGTTTAGATCACCCATCTCTGAACGACCATTTAGATGCAAGTAAATTAAAGACAAAAGTACAAAACATTATTTATTTTTGCATACATTTATTGGTGATTGTACACAAATGGGTACTAAAATTTGTTGTAAAAGCACATTTATTTCATTATTTATTACCAATATTTACTAACATCTAACCAAATTGTCATAAACAACATTTCTTATGAGTTCAAATCCACATGGAGCTACTTTCTATCACATATTTTAAACTTTTCAGAATATATTACCTTTTAAATATTTATTTGAAATTTGCAATTGAACTCAAGAATGAAAATGCGTAAGTACTTTTTGTAATCTAAAATCTGTTTATAATACTGAACGATTTTAAACGCAACACTAAACGCACTCAATTTCATCCAACAACACAATTTGTTACACTAATATTTTGAACAATACACCGTACTGAACAACTGAAACACGTCACATTAGAAGGAGCTCATAATAAACACCAAAGAATTTTATCCATGACCACAATTTTCGATTTTCGAACGCCTCGCGTCGGGAAAATGCCGTCGGGAGGTAGCCGTCGGCCGCCAACGCCATTCCCCCCTCCACCAATCGTGGATCAGAACACGCCCTACGCAGAACGAGATGGCAACATAAGGAAAAACTCACCAGCAGACAAGGACAGAGAAGCGTGTGTGTAAGTGCGTGTGTGTGTTCCACGGGGGAAATATGATGCATCGTGTTGTTTTAATATCGGTTACTCTTCGATTTATTTATGTATTTTTTTCTGAAAGGTAAGGACTTGAGATGAAATTGTGTAAGTATCCGGACTAGTTTATTGAATTGCGAATAAGTATGTGTAATCCTATACGACGATACGTTAGCCTTCATCAAAACAAGTGATTTAAAAAAAAATAAGAAAACGCGCCAAGATGTTTATGACCACAGATTAAAATTGTTTTATAAACTGTCACATAGGATTTATTGTAAAGTTATATTTGGAACGAACTCTGTTCAAGTCAAATGTAACCTGTTCTATGTGTGAAGTTTGTTTGTGTGCGTGAATTTCCACGAAGGGGAAAGCGCGGGTAACGTCGACGCACGTTTTGAAAATGGAATGCCCTTTCAAGTTTTTTTGAATATTCGGCCGCCGCCGCATTCTCATTTCTAAATTATTTCCAGTTTTGGAAATAATATTGCTTTAGTGCGCGCGCTTTTTGTGTTCTGACATTTGGTTTGAATATCGTTATATGCATATAGAATATATGAAAAAGTTCTTTGTGTTATTTAGTCATTCGCGTGAATTTAAACAGTAGGTATTTACCTTAACCTTACAGAATTAAAAACAAAGTGAGATAGATGTTACTGACCTATAATATAAAAAAAAATACAATACAAGAGGCGACTATCCCAATCCTCAGGAGTGGCAACGCATGAGTTTGTCCTCAGATAGAATTTCAATCTAAGACGTTGACTTTATAGTCACTTATGTATCTATAGGGTGCTTATAGACACTTATGTATCTATGGGTGGTAGTGACCATTAACCATTAGGTGTATCTACTGGTCGCTCGTTTGCTTTCTATACAATAAATAAAGGAGGTAGAGTCGCTGACTAAAGTTAGTCTAAAATGACTAATATACCTTTACAATTTACAACACTACATAAAATCAATGCGTACAATCAAACACATAGGGCTTCGTCACGTGCCATGTTTTCATGGTAACTAATACCTGCTTAGTTACTTTACTTAGGTACCTACTCATGTTCCTATGTTTACAAAATAAATACCTATACGGCTTTCATTGCATACATATGTAAATACTTGTGTCTCGCTGCCTATTTAAAAGATATTTATACCTACGCAACGATAGTAAATACTGAATTACTAGGTACTTAACATAAAATGTGTTTTTTATTAATATAACTAAGTGTAGGTAAAAGATCGATATTTGGTCATAAGAAAACATGAATGGTGTATCTGTGGATACCTTAGAAACCTATCTTGTCATGTACCTATCTAAGATAAACATAGGAAGTATCAAAATTTTACTCATTTTTTAAGGTTGATTTTTATGCTGAAGGTATGAGATCAATATTAATAATAATTTAACAATCTACATAGCATTTATCAATACACCTACCTATCTTAATTTCTCCTCCTTCTTTACTGCTTTCTTAATATAATGTTGCCACTTCAAAACATGGCATCCATTATTATTTGGCGGCAATATCACACCCATCTAAAATTAGACGTTAAGATGCGTCACGATTATATATTCAGTATTTTGTTTACCAATTCACTCATTAACCTAACCTAACCAAACAGATGCCATAACTCATTTCAATACCTACTTCATTGCGCATACCGCGTAACTTCATTTGCGTCATATAAGAGAGAGTGGATCAAATTTTCATTTATATAGCCTATTTCCTCGATAAATGGGCTATCTAACACTAAAAGATTTTTTAAATCGGACCAGTAGTTCCTGAGATTAGCGAGTTCAAGCAAACAAACTTCAGCTTTATAATATTAGTATAGATACCTGCTATATAGGTATACCTAATTTATTTACTGGTACTTGCCTACTCACCTACTTACCCAATAGGTATACCTTTGTCACCTCAAAAGATGGCGTCCGTTATTATTTGGCGGCAATATACCTACCTAATATTAGACGTTAAAATTCCCCCATTTATAACAGATGCAACATGATTATACATTCAGCGTTCTTTGTTTACAAATTCATTGCCATACAAAGGGTACATATCATTAGACCCTCGATATTAAAACCATTGTTTTTGTTCGCTTTTTAAATAACTATGGGCTATATAAGGACGTGAATTAAAAATATTTTGCATATCTATTTATTATGCATTAGGATTATGATTTTAAGATCAAAGAAAGGAAACAGGCGCTGGCATAATTAAAAGATTAAGATATAGGTAATAATAATGAATGTATTAATATTTGTACTTACTGAGCTCTTTATTATTAAAGGGAATGAAAAACAAAATGAAAAATGAAAATTATGAAACTGAAATAACAATAAACAAATAAACAATAACAATAAAATAAAAATAACAATATATAATAATTAGATACTACATAAAAAATACATCTTTGTAAGATATCTTAGTAATCTGTAACCTATGGGTGAAAATAACATTCATCAGAATTTATTAAAATGATATAACAAATAAATAAGTGACATTAAAATAAACCCATTTAACACAAAATTTTAGAAAAGCCGTCAAATACCAAGGTAAAATTTTCATACGAAAATATCGCATTTGGCAGTAAACTAAAAAAGTGTGAAAGAAAATGAATTTTTATCTGTATCGCTTGCTATAGTTTAAAAAATATTAAAAACGTTCGCCTATTGCAAAAGCGAGGTAAGTCAATACCGCACAAAAAAGCGGCGGTTTGCGGAAGATACCGCACATCAAATTGGCCGCGTCGATCTAATCTGTAACCTATCGGTGAAAAGAATTCTCATCCTTTTTTAATGTGATACGTTAGGTGTAAGTTACTAGCGGCTATACACTTATTTTATACATAATTTTTATATTTTTAAGTTATGTTTCATTTTAAATAAAATGTGCTATTGAACCTAACCTAAACAATTCTATCCGTTTTGTGTATAGGCAATGTAGTGATGGAGGCTGTATAGACACTAAAGCTTGTGTCATAATTAAACCTGTAATAGACAATAATTTAAAGATTTCAGTCACTTTCTTCTTATCTACAATATTTCGAACAGCAACTCCTACAATGAATAAAGAAAACAAGATAATTATTTTCCTTGATAAATACAATATATACATATATCAGTATATATAAGTGTAAGAAAATAATACAAGCCTTAATGGGCCGATTTAAATTATTTGCAAAATATAACTCATGCTCTAAGAAGTACCTAAATGTCTTGCTTAGATTAGAAACATTATTAAGCGTATCTTCCACATCTTCGCGTATCTACATATCTGTTCCAGAATAATCGTGTCTAAAATATTTCAATGTTACACCGCTGCCTCTCACGCCTTGGGCCTGTCTAATCTATCGGCATGCACAAAGCATTCGTTACTTAGAGCGGGATGCTGTGAGCTGCCAGTGATGCGTGTAAGGCGCAGCTGTGGAAGGGTAAGACCGTAAGATCACCGCTCGTAGGAAAATTCGAAACACTGTGGCAGCTTTTGCAAGGTAATGAACTTTTGAGGTTTAGGTAATCAGTCAAGATTTGTATGTAAATATTTTGGTTGGGCGTTTATTTTTGTTGTTTAGTAGGTATTCAGGTTTGTTGCGTTTTCGTACGAGCCTTAAGCATTTCTTTGTATTATGTTACCATTATGGTATTATTTTTAGCTATTTATCTGCTCCGGACAACGCTCAATACTATATATTAATTTACATAATAATGTCTTATTTCTGGTTATAATCTCCATTTAAATTCGAACAAATGTAATGTTTTGATGGGCCTAAAGTATGATTTTACACTTTTATTAATCATATTAAAACTACATATTTATGAGTTTCTTCTTAATGAGGTATTGATTACAGTTTTATATTTATTTTAATTTCGATTTTATTACAAAACTAAGTGTTTCTTTTCTTCTTTCTCCTTATCTTTGTTATCCATTTTTACAAAATTATTATGTAATTAAAAATAAATATAAGTTTGATGTTAGTTATCTATGTGTTATGTACGAATATCTTAAAATTACGATCTACATTGTATGAATAAATCTATTTATTACTTTCATATTATTTAACGAACACTCAATCAGTTATGCTATCAAAACATTATAAAACAAAGATCTATTTATTATACGCCCAAAACAAAATGCTTGTACTTAATCTCCATGTTATGAAGTCTATACAACAGGAGCCAATAATCAACTCCATACAAAGTTCTTTTCAGCCCGAATAAAATTTTTGCACAATAGCCAACGTCTACGCAATGTTACAAACGCGCTCCAAGAACAATCCTTACAAATGCGAAACTACAGAATAAATCTAGCGATGCGTAAATTAAGGATCCGACGCTATTCACCAAAGGCATAAGTGCAAATAAAAAAAAATCTAAAGAAAATACCCGGCCCCGCGTATCTAGATGCCCCGCTGCGGTGTACTTCATTGTTCTTAGACAAACACTTTCTTTATACAAGAAAAGCTCCATTATTTATTTTTTAGTAAATCACCCGCGATTCTTTTGTGACAAGCTTAGATTTGATGGTTGAATTAATTTGAGTAAAATTCGAAATTAGCGGCCGAATTTTGTATCAACCAAACGCATTGTGTTCAAACAAACGTTTTTACAACATTTTAGTGAAAACGCAGACCTTTTGACCCGTTGCGTTTGGCGTTTGCGAATATGAAAAAAGTAACATCTCAATCAAAGCGGCCTAACCAGCCGCGACGAATACCGTGACATGGTATCGCTGGCTCTCACAATAACTAAGAGCGAGCGTGAAATTAGGTCTGTATAATTTAGGGCTAAGTCATTCAGCGGACGAGCGGCGTGACGGTTGCCGCGTGGCGCTTTGTGATGCGTTTTTGTTGATTTTAGGTTATGCGCTTTGGCGCGCGGCCGTATGATTAGCGTTGGAAATTAATTGGCTGTGATACAACTTGTTCGCATTGTCGTGTTATATTTTAATTCTGTAGTACTTGTACTGATGTTTGGCTTTATTGTTTGCTCGGAATGGAGTTATTATGTTAGATCGCAATATTAAATTTGCCAAACATTTTTTCTAGAATATTTTAGTGTTTTCCGTATCCGTTACTTAGGTACTATCGTATATAGCAAACTGTATATATAGAATATTAAATAAAATAAAATGATGGTAATAATTGTTACCTATTTTAGCTGGAAGGATATGGTAAAGGATAAGTACTTAGATACGTAGGGCGGGTTTGGTTAAGGGTTAAGTTTTGTACATCTGCGGCCATCTTCATAAAAGACAAAAAAATGAGCCTAAGAACAGTATTTCGAATCAAATAAAGTTAAATTTTACGTTTTTATACATCCTTAGAATCTTAATACTATAAAATATATCTTCTTAAAGTTAATGATAAGTATACATATTAAGTTAGATAGCAAAGCAGGTCGTAAAGTGGATAAGGCGGTTTACTGCCGGTTTCCAAACGTTTATGTTCACCACGGTAAAGATTTGTCGGTTCAGCTGTAACGGCCCTAAAATTTTATACCCGATTTATCTCCTAATTTTATGTAAAACGATTATTATGTATCTACCATAGTCTGATCTACGATTCTTGACTGTTTATGCCCTCTAGGGATCGTTTTCCTGAACACCAGTTCCCTTTCAGGATTAAAAGTCTCTATAATGCCTGCCTATTTAAACCATAGTCTCTATAATGCCTGCAAGCATTTTTTTACTTAACATGACTTTAAGATTTTTCGGCGAATATTCTAGACAATATAAGTTGATGACCATTGTTTTTCTTTGTGTGTATTTACGCCAGTGATTTTTTTAATTTTTACGTGATGACTAGAATTTGAACTCTATACCGCTTTGTATGGAACGTCAAAGTTATAAAAAATTGGCTAGTTTTGTTTTCAAATAGGATTTAATTTTAGTTTAGTTTAGTATTATTCATCGTCCTACGGCATTCAAGTGCGGCTACGATTACAATATTTATTGAATTTAATATTTACGATATATTTATTCTAACGAAACGTAAAATGCTAATAAAGAACTGATGCGCAAAGGAAATAGGTATGTATGGTGGTGGTACCGCAACGACAAAACCGTATACAGACTATATCATAAATAACCACTAAAAGGTAATATTGGACAAGGAAAAAAATATCTACATTATGGCATTAGATAACGAAAGTAAATGTCTATGTTTTTTTTACTTCATTTAAACTTTTAATTTAGATATGACTGTGTGGTCCGATAATGAGCCCGGGAACCTTCAGATTGTCGAAAGACGTTGGATGGTTGGGTACCTAACAAAAAATATGCCTAATACGAGACAGAACTCATTTGAAACGAATTTTGATTTTTGTCACTATTCGCTTTTTGATGTCGTATTAAATGAATCTTCAGTCATTTCCTAGGTAGCGTTTCATTTTTAGGTTATTACTTCCACTTCTACAATTTTAATAAAATAGTAAGTAACTTTCCAATTATTTAAATAACAGTAATTACTTTAAAAGTTACAAATTTCTTATTTTAAATTTGTAATAAGTGACTCTACATGGTATTTTATATATGGCAACATTAATACCTAATTTTAAAAATATTTCTGTAAAATAAATAACAATTCTAACCGTAGCAAAACATTTAAAGAATATTAAAAGTCCAAAACACGAAATGGACTCATTCGAAAATATCCCAAATTCGATATTCAAGAGCGGAGTGCGATTTATCAAATTCGGAACTCGAAATTCGAATACAAGTGGCGAAGTCATAGCATGCTTCGCGAGTGCCTTGTGGGCGTGTGTGTGTTGTAGTCTGTAGTCTGTTGCCGTCTGCGTCTGTGTGCGCACCACCCTGGGGTGAGGCCCCTAGGCCCCGCCCCTCCATGCTCACACGGCTGAGTTGGAATCAGATGGTTCGGCCAGTCGCAAGCGAGCCGTGACATCGCGAACGCTTCGCCTCCCAACGCGCCCTCACCAATACTTAGACCATTCGATGATTACGCGCTACACTGACCATCGGTGGTAGAACTTGTCAAATTAAAGAATTCCGGTGCTACGACTGACTGGTTTCGGACTGTGTTGTTTAGTGCTAGTGGACTGTGAATGCAACGTGTATGCCGACGCGCGATCTAGGTAGGTTCACTTCACAACAATCATATACACTTGTTTTAATAAGACGCGTCATTAGGACTTGATTGTAACTGGTTACTTGTTACACTACATCTATATTATCAATCAGAAGAATTTGTTTTAGTTTTTTATCCGGTTAACAAAAGTAACTTCTATTTTACAGCAAAGAACTGTGATTAAAATTTAATATCATTAAGCAATTACGGATATAATAGTGTCCTTGTGCTACGTTTCATTTAAATTATACACAGAAGACTTCAATATGTTAAAATGTTTAAATTGTATAAATATTAAAGAGCAAAACTATTATTATATTGGATTAAAACTACGTTTTATAAATAACATATATCAGATTTACGACAGTTTTCATTTGTTAGAACTCTACATTTTCATGTTTGTTTCGGTTAAACGGAACTTATTGTTTATATATTGCAACCTTAATTTTATAGAACCCTTGATAATATAAAAAGTCTTAAATAAATTAAGTTATCACGATAACAAAAATATATTTCTTTAAACAAATTCTGATTTTATAACATTTATAATAAATGAAGGAACATTAACAAACGAAGTATAGTGGGTATAACAACACAGATTTTAGATTGCATTCCCGCTTAAAGAAAGAAAATGTTTAAATAAATTTTCCTCTTTATCAAACTCAACAATATAATCAAATAAATAAATTATCAACTTGATAATATTTATGTTAAACACTGTTAAAATATTTATTGCAATCATATTAAATTTAAATACTTAACCACGCCACAAATTTGACCGCTGAACAAGCGGTTTGTTTATAAATTCATAATTACTAAATTTAACTTTAAACATTATAATGTTATATTTAAATTATTTAAGCTACCATATATCGTTTGTTTAAAGTTAAATAAGTGTGTTACAATTATGAGGAATAATGTAATTTTAGTGACATTTTTCTTCCATTAAAAGTTGTTATGTTTATTTCTAAATCCGCATCTCCAAAACTTTAATTAACATTCTAGTTCATAAGAACGAATAATCTTTAACAGATTATGTCTTGCTAATGACGAACATAAAATATTTTTTGTCAAAAATTGTGAGTTTTCTTTTAAACTCACTTGATACTAAATAAAATGAACTTGTTATTGTCAATAAAATATTTGTTTTTCCTTTAAATCGACGATATAAAAAATTAAACTATATTTTACAAATTGATCTACCTGCCGAATGAGCCGTTTGAGGCACCCCATTAGTGTAATATGATATTTTTGTTTGGTTGATACTTATGCGGGATTCCTTAAATGTAATCTAAGGACTGCCCCGCGTCTATTGTTGCAGATAATTTGAAATAGTAAACATTTGGGCGTATTGTTAGTTTTTTTTAGATTAAATTCGTTATTTGATACATTTTTCCGTCAATAAAAAGTTGTAATTGGTCTATGTGACGGCAAATGTATCGGTATTAATTGTTGGAAATATGTTATATTTTTTCTTCATGTGAAAATAGAACTCAAATTTGACGATATATAATTATAACACAAGTTGTATTATTCTTATAATTAAAATAAAATATAAAATCTTCCAAAATGTTTATTTCCTATTTGGATTTCTATTTTTCGCCAAAAACTATTTTTATTTCTCTTCTCATATTAATTTATCATGCAAAATATAAATTTAAAAAATAACACCAAAAGCGCATTTAACATTAAGTTCTGCAATATATTTTAAAAGTCAAATAACTAATCTTCAAATTAAGTTTTATAACTAACTGCAAAATTACATTTTATTGTATGAATAAAACTAAGTACAGAATCCAAATGAAACATGTACAAAATAAAATAATAATTTAAAAATGTATTTTTCAAATCTCGCTAAATAAAAAACTGATTTTTTTTTGTAAGTTAGACAAAAAATATGTATTTTCATCATCCATAATTTTACACAATGCCTTAGAAAATTATTTCCATTCCGAACAAAATATAGCCTGTATTTTTGTCGTCATAAACATAAAAAAATGTCAATTAAATAGAACATAATATATAAGTAACGACAAAATAAAAAAATCTAATTAAATGTACAAACATAATCACTTACAGAAAGGGCTTTTGATCTCGCCGAAAGTAGCGAAGTACCATTGTACGACAGAATGTCCAAAATTTGTAATTTCGTTAAATAGAGATCTCCGAGTGTATTGTGAGTGGCAAATAATTTTTGTGGTAACCGATACTCGGGCACAATGGGTGACAGTGATGTGGGACCTTTTGCAAATGTCGAGCTGTTCGCTATATTTGCTTTTTTAACTAATGTTGCTGTTGATAAATAGACGGTTAGCGTTGAAACTGGAATTTTGTTTAGGGATTTTTGTGACTTCGATAAAATTTTATTGGGATGTGTAATTTTTGGTAATACAAACTGAGGACAAGACTGAAGACTTAGCATGTATAATATATACGAAATAATTAAATATAAAATATACGCCATGGCGTTTATATTAATAAACGCCATGTATACTTTTGAAATTACTTGAAATCTTGATTTTAGTGCATAAATTATTAATTCTGCTTCTTGTACATAATTTAATATTTAAAAATCTATAGAATTTTCTTTTTATTCCCAGTTTATTTTTAACATGTTTTGTTTCTTATTTTATTATTTTATCTATAATTATTTATCCATTTTTAAATGTTATTTTTAAAAGACGAAATAAAAGTTTACCCTAAAGTAACAGATAAAAGTGACCTACTCAGATAAATTAATATACCTTTCACGACACATCTGTGATAGATGATTAGGCAGTAAAATGTACAACATGCCATAAAATTTCTCTACAAAAAGGTCAAACATACTTTTGCACGCAGCCGACAAACGCATTTCGAAAAACGCCATCATGGAATCAATAAATCGAATGTAGAGTCAATTCAAGCGTTCCGACAAAGTAGCGAATACTACAGCGAACAACAGCTCTATTATTTATACTTCAAAAGCCAGTATTCGAGTGTTGACAACTCTATTATGTAACAACTCTCAGGGGTGCCTTTCGAGTGTGACAATTTTTTTCGCGTATTAATGACATATTTTTTGAAAGAGCGACATAACCATTGACAGTTTGCAAGTTCTCACTGTCATTACACGGTGCTAAGCGATTCGACTTGCTTAATGGTCCCTTGGCATTTGTAGAGAAAGAAACGCCTATTGTAGAGTTACTTGTAGAGTCTGAAAGTGAAAAGTGATTATTATAAATTGAGACTTTTGTTTGACATTAAATACAGTGTTTAATTTATTTTATGATATTTAGTTTGCTTGATAAAATAATAATTAAATTTTAAAATAAGTAGGAAATGGTTTCCATTTACGGAAACTATTTCTTCTGATTTTATATCACTAAATTTTATAACTTATTTTTTCTCCACGGAAATATGGCAAAAATAATACATATATAATATTAATTAACACTACTACTACTTAAATAATAAAATATTTATAATAGTATTATCGACAACAATGAAAAAATATTGTAATAAAGAAAGTCTATGACTTTCTGCTATAACTTTTAGAATGAATCTTGACAATGAAAATCAATTTTTAACGTTACTTAATCTAATACATAATTTAATACATAATAAGATTTCCGATATAAGAATTCCGTTAATAATGCCTACGTGCAAGTAATTTTAGACAAAATAATCTATGATAGTCAATTCATATTATTATTTTCTCTGAATTTTCCAAACAATAATAAAATAGATGAAACATCGCAGTCGCCCGTAGACATGCTTAAGCAACCCCAGATTCGATTGAAGTTGTATTTGCGTTACACCACAGACTAAGTTGCTACTGGTAATCTAGATGTTTACCCTGTTTTTAAGAATAATCGAAAATTATACCTCTGCACATAAAATGTAGGAATTGCTTATAAAAGAGATGATGCCACTCTTAAAAATTCAAATTCTAATTCCTACTTATCTGAAGACTAATGTTCTAGTAGAGGCTGACAAACACAACGATTAAGATGGCAATTGCTTTATATTTTGGCTAAAAACAGTAGTAGACAATCCAATAAAGATTTTCCACGGCAATTTTTCCAGTACAGAAAATTTTGCCTTCATTGCAAATTAATAAGCAAGCACGATAATTATGCTGGGTGTCTATCAACTTCATCATTTTTCTCCAAAAACAGAATAAAATTCCCTTTAATCTTCTTAACCCGATACAACTCCCAGTGTTACGATACCTAAGTTTTTTCAGACAAAAATAATATAATCCCTATGGGCTCAAAATAACACCTCCTGGTCTCAATAGCAGACATCCGCGCCGACGATGAGGCTTAATAAGGATTAAGATAGAGCCTTTTTTAAAAGTAAAAAGCTTACGATGTATCGCTCTTATGATGTCCTTTATTTTTGTCGAGAACGTGTCCATTTATTCATTGTCTCTGAACTGACATTTAAGAACTTTCAGTTTAAATTAAATTCCAATTGTGTTTTATTTTAAGATGCCATTCAAATATTTTTTAAAGGATTTTATTTTTTATAGTCGTTTTGAGTGGTTTACCTGATTTTGTAGGCAGTTACTTATCTAATAATAAATATATAGACAAAGTTAATTTTGATAATATGGTTTATTACAGAAGAGTCAGCGATTAACATTGAAAATTTTACAGTGTATGACTGAATAATTTTTCCATGTCCAATTTACTTTTACTTATCCCAATAATATTGATATTTATGTAAAAAAATATTTTCCTTACTTCTGTTACTTTGTTAATTTAAAATAAACATTCTCATCTCTATAGCAAAATTATTTTTAATTTTTAATACTCTATAACTTATTTTACTAAACTTTCATTTTAAGGCTGATGAAAAGTTCATATAAATTCTTGAAATGAAAATTTCATTAAGATGAATTATTTTCATAAGCGGCAAAAGTAAACACAAACAGACAGTAACATTTATAATATTAGTAAGGATGCAGTACTACTGCGGTTCTACCAAAAATCGTATTCAATATGTCAAAATTTGATATATTTATTTATATGTATAAGATACATTATAAAACTTATATAACAACGTATATAAATAATAAAAAACGTATACTTTACTCCATAACAGAAACACCACCATTGGAAAGACTTTCAATATTTTTTAAATTACTTTAATGAAACTTTAATTTCAAAGTAGACATTTTATTAAGATAATTATTTCGAAAGCAACAACGAAACACACAAACAGACAGTAACATTTACAATATTAGTTAGGATGCAGTACTTGTGCGGGTGTGGTAGTCGCTTCAACCGAAGATCGTATTCGTATTCAATATACCACATATTTGAAATATTTAGTTTTATGGATAAAATACATACTTCTTATTTAAATAATAAAAAACAACATATTTAACTCTACAATAGAGGCACCGCACGTTAAACATTTTTTAATTACTTTAATTTATATTACCTAAAGAAACTTTAATTTCAAAGTAGACATTTTATTTAGATAATTATTTCTAAAGCGGCAACGAAACACACAAACAGACAGTCGCATTTACAATATTAGTTAGGATGTAGTAGTGCGGGTGTGGTAGTCGCTTCAACCGAAGATCGTATTCGTATTCAATATGCCACAATGGTAACAGATTGATTTATCGTGCCGACAACCTGTACATATGTCTGTATGTAGAGAATTAATGTAGAGACAGCATAACAATCAAATTTATGAATGTAGAGTTAATAAATGAAGAGGTTTATGTTGTACGGATAATGTATTTGCAGCTTATTGCAGTGTTTTAAATTGGTGGTAGAGTTGGAAATTCTGGTATTATAGTCGGCGTTATTATTTAAACAATTTATATGCTTTGTACTAAGGTCTAAAACATATTTTGATAATTATTTTGTTAATTCGTCAATACTTTTAAAATTTCGACTCTCGCAAAACTTTTAAAAACACAAATTTGAATAATTCAATTCAATCAAATATCTGTCATAAAAAATAAAGTTGATTAAAAGTTCACTTTTAAATATTACTAATAACATATGTAGAGACACTAATGTTTTACATTATATCAACTCTATAATGAATTTACAAACAATCGCATGATTTCTACATAATGACTGTCTGTCTGTATTACAGTTAATTGCAAAAACGTGAACACAGAAGTAATAAAGCAATTGTGTAGAGCTAATAAATGACTAAATCAACGGTAGAGATTGTAGAGAAATTAAATAAGTGATCACTTTTTGTAATGATGACGGGATAAAATGTAATTTATTCTTATCTTAAGAAGTATGAGAATCAATGCTTTGTGCTTGCTATAGCGATATATGTAAATACAAAAATGAATGTTTGTATGTTAGCATAATATTTTTTCAATTTCATTGTGATAAAACTTTGGTTTATTTTGTTTACATATTCGAAGATTCCTGGGCAAAAATATGTGTATAATCTTTATATACAAAAATCTCGTGTCTCGATATTCGTCCAGGCTTGTTAGAAACTACCGGATTCTAGTGTTCGCATAGATATGTAACGTCGTCCAATTTAAAATATAGGCTCAATATTTATAATAAATTGAAAGTTACTGGCAACATCTGCCAGGTCAGATATAAATTATAAATATTTGTTTGTTTTCCATTGCCATGAAGCATGTACGAATGCAAAAGTTTTTGCCATCAACATTATAACTTTAGGTGCACAATTTTAAAATGACTTATTCTAAGGACATGTGGAGGCAGCATCATCACACCAATAGATGTGTGGTGTTCTGGACTCTTAATTCAAGTTTAGTTAATCGACGGGTCAGTTAAAGTAAATTTATTAGTTGCAGACATTCCATCTAACACTTCATAACAAATATTCTAAAAACCTATTTAAACTATGTTTTATTAAAATAAACTAATTTTAAAGAATGTTATTAAAAATAATATAAAACTCTTGTATAGAATGATCATGCTATTTAAAACCACAGCCATTAATAATATGGTAGCTAAAATTGATTGATTATTAACTCTGAATCTAAGAAAAACCTTATGAATGGTAAAATGCATTAACAGTATTAATGTTGCTGACGGTACTCGTTTTGAATCAGCGTAACAAATCGTTAGCCGCCGTTTTTTGCTGGCCATACAAATAATACGGACGGCTAGATCAATGTCCTAATTAATTTCTATTAACTCAACATCAACTGTGTTTTAAGATCAAAAATTTAGTTAAGTTCTCTTAAAATATTTTAAGGATTTTTCAATCGTTTTGAATTGCAATAGATGGACCAAAAAGTTCAATTATTAGTATCAATATATAAATATTAAAAACATGTTGTTATAATACCAAAAATTAGTAAACTTCAAAATATTTTTTTTTGTATCTCTCAGTAGTGTATGTGATTTTTAAGACGTTTTTTGTGAAAATGAAAAATGTTTTAATACTAGGCTCCTCTACAAAAGACATGAATTTTAGCCACTACTTTATGACTATTTATCTAAAAACATGTGATAATTGTTTACAGAACCATGATTGACTTCAAACAGGATAAAGATTTTAACTGAAAACGCACAGATATTGATATATTTCTTTAGCTGAATATCTGTCTATACGTAGCAAAAATTCGTGACTTTCAATGTTTTATTTCTTCAAAACTGAAGGTATACAAAATAAACTTAAAGACAACTTAAGATTTATGGTAAGTTAAGGTAAAGAAAAAACAATGGACATAAATTTCTGTCGGGTTAAAGTAGTTTCGTTTAGATATTTTATATTTATTCCTCGTGCCAATACTTGCCGCAGTGGTTGAAGTCGCAATTTCTTTTAAAAAAGCAACTAAAGCTTTACGTTGCATTTAAATAAAAATAATTGCAGCCGATTGTCAGTTTGCGGGATGAAATGAATGTCTAGGGTCGGTTTCAAATTATAAACGCGTGGTTATTTTCGTGTATATCGAATTGTATAAAATAAAAGCAGAACATCAAACGGAATGTATGATACTTGACAATTCAAAGAACCCACTAAGCGCTGCATTCGTACTAACTCTAAAACTTTGAACGTCACATCACTGTTAATTATGTAAGTATACAGCGGACTGAAAGAGCCGTGCTCCTGTTTTTTTATTTTTTTAAGCGCAGTGAAAAGGAAGAGCGCTTTGACGGTTGCAACTTAGACGTAAGAGCTCTTGGCGAAATAGGTATATGTTTTGTGATACGCCATTCGGGACGCACGTGCGTGCACTTTGATGTCGTTTCGTGCACAGATACAAAATAGCGGTCAAAAGAAGTAATCAACTATAACTATGTAGAGTTTTTTTTTTTTTAATTCAACGACCTATCAGACTCTTATCGGTCTTGTCATAGATTGAGAGGCTTGGGTTAATTATTGTCAACTAATGCAAATGATCGGTACATTACTTTGATTTTAATTCATGTTTTGATTTAAATCCTACAATTTTTTTTTAGAAAAGAGCGTTTTGACGGTGTAAGAGGTCTTGAGGAAATAGTTAGATGTTTTGTGATAAGCCTTTCCGAACGCACGTGCGTGCACTTTGATGTGATGTCTTTTCATGCACAGATTCAAAATAGCGGTCAAAAGAAGTAAAAAGTGTTTTGTAACATCAAGGACCCAGTACGTTCTTTTTCTTGGCCACGAAGTTTGGATTGTTTAAAGCCAACTAATGCAATATGTTTAGTAGAATAATAGTAGAACAGTTTTTATTTTAATTTAGTTTTTGTTTCTATACCTATGATACTTTTAAGGTTCAGGAAGTGTCGATTAGCTAAAACAGCGTAGGGGATTAATTCCTTCCTTTTATTTTTATTTAAGGTAAAATAAATAGGATTCTGAATAAATAAAAAGTGTTGAAAAATCTCATAAAAGCTATTATTTTATAACATAAGCAAACAAGTCAAACTTTATAAACTTAACTACAGTTTGTAAGTTCTGAAAAATATTAAATAACACCATATTTTCTCATTAAAACATATTATACGTCCTAAAACATTGACTAGCACGTTTTTCCATAAACGCAGCGAAAGAGGCTAGTAAGATAAATTCAGGGATTTGATTAGGAAATCTATTCGTTTGAGTAAAGAGCGGGCATTAGTAGCACCTGGGATCCGAGTAGCGTTGAATCAAAGTGGAGCTAATGAGATGTGAGAGAATCCTGCCAGACATCCATACAAACTGTGCTCCATACAAACAAACTTGACAAAAGTTTCTAAATTTGACTTACAACATATTTTCCCAATAAAATATTTTTTTCTACTAAAACGTTGACGAAAATCCTGTTTTTTTTTTTCAATAAAAACATATTTCAATAAATAACATTTTAAAAACATCGACTAATGCATTTCTAACGTTTAAAACATTGACCACCAACATTCTCTTTTCATTTAAAAAATATTATTTATATATTAAATTCTGTCTTTTAACATATTTTCCTAATAAATCACATTTCTACTTCCTAAACCATTGACTAACTTGTTTTCCGATAAACGCATTGAAACGGGCTAGTTTAAGATAAATGCACGTATTCGATTAGGAAATCTATTCGTTTGAGTAAAGAGCGGGCATTAGGAGCACCTGGGATCCGAGTAGCGTTGAATCAAAGTGGGAGCTAATGAGGTGTGCGGGAGAAACCTGCTAGACATCCGATCTTTAAGAGAACTCATGAAATACGCTTAGTGCGGTGAAATGGATTCCGAATAGCAAATATAGATTTGACTTGGGGTTAAGGTTTTGAGTGATTTTTGGAAAGTCGTTTTGAATGGTTCGATTTGTTACGTTTTAATGGTGATGGTTAGTGAATAATGTTATTTAGAAATTACTTTAAGCTTTTAGTGCTGTAAATTCAAAGAAATGAAAGGGTTATATACATATAATTGCTATACTACATATGAAGGTTTTTTAATGGTATGATATTGAGGGAGAAATTTGTGATTATTTAATTATTTATCTTACATAGATGGCTATTAATTATTACCTGCTTATAAAATATCGACCTCCTTGTCCGTCGGAAACGCTGAAGGTCTCGGGTTCGATTCTCGGCTAGACAAAAATCTAAATGATGTATTCCTTTTGTGGTTCTGGGCGTTTTGGGTCATACACAAGACATATATAAACGTATGTCTTATGTACATTCAAATTAAAGTTATGAGCTATGACAGTGATATGAATATAAAACTGTACAAAAATATGCACCTTAATAAGTCGTATGCTAATAACTAAACACAAGCATTCCCTACACTATGCAATAGGTCACACCTACCAGAATATCGAGCTTATAAGCCTTGCACTACGACGTAGCCTGTTTCTAAATGATAACACAGCTGTTACCAGACGATAACAACGTCTACTAAGCATACCATTCCATCATGAGATCCATATTGTCATATCCCGGGTATTCGAGCCTATATACCTATATACGAATGCATATAATACTTATTTCCGTAGCATATCAGATTATTTATTATAAACTAGCTGCCTCGGCGGACTTCGTCTTTTTCGCGGGACTTAATATTTTTAGCGATTTTTAATATTTGTAATATGTTTTTTAAATATTTTTCCATACAAATGTTCTTCTGACAATAACGAGCACATATAAAAAAGACTTATCCAATTTGACGCAGTCGTTTGAAAGTCATTTCGGTGATTCATTTCTACTTATATGTATTTACTTACGTTAAAGTTAAGGTGGTCAAACAATCCCATGAAAGCCTTAACCACCATAAGACGTTGTTACGTCTTACCATAAGATTTCAATCATATCTGAGTATTCACGGACGGCAGTGACTCCTGTAGGTACTTATCATCAGGTGGACAGCATGCCCGCTTGCCACTTTTATACTATAAAGAAAATATATACGCTGATCTCTTACATCCGTGATAGTTTCTAAACAAATGGCTAGTACATAGTTACTTCCACATTTGAATAACAAAATCGACGAACCAAACGCTCGTAAGACTAGAATATAAGTATCGTCGCACACAAGCCACAAAACGCGCTCAGAAAATGCTGCTACTTGAAGCTGAAATCAGTTTGCAGTCGACAAGTTTATTCCAATTTTAAATTCTTATTATGTCTTTTTAGCAACCAGATTGCTTTGTAAAATCTCTTCCAAAACGAATGATTTATCCAACGTAACTTGCATGTCGATTGGAGTCAAATAAATACCAATATCTACTGTAACAAGGTTTGACCTTTGTCGGTTAAACAATGAGCGAATGGAATATTTAAAGAAAATAAGAGATGGAAACAAATTTCAATTTCATTTACAACAATTGATAACTTGCTTTGCGAACTGGCTGACCGATAGATAAACCTGGGTTGTATTCTCTTCTAGTCAGAAATTCGAATGATGATCATTCCACTCAAGTTTTCAGCATTCATATAGGTACTTATTTTTGTGTGTCCATTGCACCTTCGACACATAAAATTCGAATTAAAAGTTAATTAGAGTGTGTTATAAATTATGTGCCAGCGTTTAAGGGCTTGTGTGCGGCGATCCTTATTACGTTGTCAACAAATTGCTAGGTATTTGACATTCGTACTCTGAGGCTCCGATAAGCAGTTACGAGAAACTTTTTTGGGATTTGCGTACTGCAATTTTTGATTTTCTATTCTTGAGTTTACTATTGATAAGCTTGAGCTTACTAAACTATTAAACAAACGAAAATAACAAATATTTTTTCAATACAATTTATCAACATAATTTTTTCAAATACAAATAATAAAATAATAAAAAATATAAGTGTAATATCACTTTGAAACATAACTTTTTTCATATATTTGTAGCAAAAAAATATGTAGAGCTTATGATACAAACAATACAATGTCAAAAAAGTTAAGTATCACGAAATTAACAATAACAAATATGGCGACAGTCAAAATCTTGTAGGGTAGAGTTTAAACCGTTTGGTAGAGCAGACTTTGTACGCTTGAGTACTTTGCATGCGGCGCGGCCTTTGAAGCTTAGGCTGCTACTTACAACGGAAAACTTTTATTTTTACTTTTTTCAACATTCGCTAACATTTAGGTACATCCACTTAGCTTTTTTAATGTGTAGATAGAATGTAGAGGATACTTTTGTTATTTAACAATTAATTTTGATTTTTAGTAACACTTCAATTGACGTAAGTTTTTTGATTATAATTGGATATCGTTAGATTATTTTTTTATTTAATGTACAGTTTTCAATGGTACAAAAAATAAATAAATAAATAAAAACGGCGATAAATGTAGAGCCATTAAATGTTTAATAATTCTTTGAATTATCCAAAACTTATAAAAACATCTTTGGTTAACGGTACAAAAAAACTTTATTATTTCAAGAAAATAATATTATAAACAAAAATGTAAAATAATTGCACATATACCTATATTAAAAATTACAATAAAAATGAGAGAATCGTGAAAAACGTTATTTTTGCTTAACTAAAATGTAGAGCCTTACTAACAACATTGCAAGTCGCGGAGGCTTTGACGCACTCAGACGGCCACTTACATTAAGAAACTTTTTACCATCCACTAACATTTAGGTTTGCTTAGCTCCCGTTTTATTAACTTTTTCAGGATCTACCCGATGTAAGGTTTTCAAGTCTTTCAAAATACCTCATTTTCGCTATTCATTCGTTAGGGTCAGTTGATAATAAAAGATAAGTCAACTATTTGAATCAGCAACAGAAATTTTCGTCTTTTTATTGGTTGAGGCTGTTTGTAAGTTAATCAGCCTTACTTATTTATATTATACTTAAAACTAGCTAGCGATCAAATGATAAACCAATATTTCCTTCCCTGAGGTAGCATTTCTTAATCATTGTAAAAAACTTAATTTATGTTATCTTTAAACTGAAGATAGAACATAATATTCCTCAAACTTGGTAGAAGTTAGTGGTTCTTCGTGATACGCGAAGAATCTGTCACAACAATAAAGAACATCCATACGATCGAAAAATTAACAAAAATCCCCAAGTACAATTAAATCATAACTAAGTTCGATCACAGATGCGTTGCTACCCCTGAGGACTATGTTCGCCTCGTGTATAAGTATAGCCCGCAACCACACCTCTCCAAACCGAATTGCTTTGCGGAGGATTATGAAGGTGACGGTGGGACCTCCCCAGTTGAACTAAACGAGTTCTACCTCCTGGCTAACTATCATCATAAGTTATAGTATCAACTATAGCTTAAAATTATGTAACATATTGTCTGGTAATACAAATGAAATTTAATCTAAGTTTTGTTCACGGCGTCTCCCCGCGGTATTAGTTTTTCATTTAAAGTTTCGAAGTGGATTTAGGTTCAAAAATATGTAACTTTAGTTTTGAAGAATTATTAAGCTGTTAAAATTTGTACCTAGTAGACTTAAAGTTATTAGCTTACTATTAGTAATTAGGTACTTTTTTAAATTTGTTTAAACATCCAATGAACGTGCGAGCTGACCTAGCACTATTGTGACTATGTAAGACTACTCAACTTATATCACTTACGTCACTCTATGTTTTTTTATCATAGAAGGGTAGCAAACGAGCCTGTCTATTAACGATGGTTAATAGACTTTGCTACCTATCGGCATTTTTAAAGGACCTAATTAGATAACCTGGAGTCATGATCTAGTATTCTTAGGTATTTGCCTCGTGTATAAGTATGACCAAAAACCACATCTTTTCAACTGAAACACAAATATTATTATTCGTAGAATTTGGATGGTGGCGGTGGTACCCTCATTGCCACAGGTATCTTATAGCTACACTAACATTTAATAAAATAAAACGGGTTGCACTCCGGGAGTGCCGGAAGAAGTGAAAACTTAAATTTAAACGAAACAGCAGGCATACATTTTCGCCATGCGGTAGAAAGACACGGGGATACTTCCTCTCCTACGTCGCGCCGGCGGTCTACTCTCCCTCCGTCTTATGAATTTTCGATCAGTCCTGACGCGAGTTTAACATTTTTTACCCATCACAAAACTTGCACAACGCTTCTAAAGAAGTTTTCACTTCAAAAACCCTTTGCCACTTAAATGAAAACCTCCCACATTTGCCAACCAAGACCTAAGCTAGTACTTTCCCACCGTCAGCACAACTAGTCTACACATACACACACCTAATTATACTAATTAGAAACAGCTTTTTGTACATTCCGCCGTAACTCGATACAGGCGTGTTCAGATAAGTTATAAAGTGGCCGGCGATCGCATCTCGAGATAAGGCCGACGTTTGATGGCCCGTGATGTATTATATTTGTTATGATGAAGCCAGTTGCCACTGCGATGTTGACTTTCGCTTTGTCTGAACCTAACCTTATTTTTACGGTTCGAGTTTGATTGCAAAATATTATCGTTGTGATATATAAAAAATGTTTCGGTTTTTTTTTGTCAGCGTATGTTTGCGGGTCTGAATAATATATGTAGTTCAATTGCTTCAATCGTTTTAACTTGTTCATTAAGTGTTAGGACTCTCAAGTATAGCAATACGTTATAGGTTCATGACTGTGAGTGATTATTTAATATATTATTTTTACAATATGACTAAGAAAACTTCTTCAAAATATTTATGTTGTATTTATCATTAAATATTTTTATTCATCCATTTGACATAGCCAATCCTAATGAGTTTCAAAGTGGCAAAGAGTAT
>DWNR01000031.1:0-31479 GCA_018250455.1 Polygonus leo | reverse complement strand
AAAAAAAAAAAAAAAAAAACCTATTGTCGGGGGTCGACGGAAAAAAATACGATATTGTAAGCAATAGGTACTATCTAGCTACTATCTAAAGCAGTATTTCTTAAACGATAGTCTATAGATCAATAGTCGTTCATGACAGCAACAGAAGTGGTTTGCATAGTTGATAATTGCACTTAACGAATATATGACGAAAACGAAATTTTGTTGCACTAAAAATGTGTCGTTCAAATCTTTCTTTTATACCTTTTAATATTTTATATAATTCCCAAACATGGACATATAATATATGTGGTCTATGTCAAAAGCAACATTTTGTTAAATAGCCCCTCAACATTAAAAATCTAAGAATCACTGATTATACCAGGGAATAGCCAAGTGCGGTAAGCCCATAATCCGTATTTAGGAAGATTATCTTAGATGACACCTATGTTTGTCGTATAATACCATAATTATTCTAATTTGAAGATCACATATGGTAACATACGTGCTCCAATGGAATCTTCAATTAACAACGTCGATGGATCTTCAAGTGAAAATGGTTGAACTCTCAGATATTCCCCTGCTAAGGCATCATCATCACCACCGCGTCTATTTCAGTCTCAAGTCAGCAGTATTAAGCACTACTGCGTCCTGGCTTAAAAATTGTTTTGAGATTTACATTTTAAATTAGGTGTTAATGGCAGCATTATATTTATAGTAAACTTCAGAATTAACTTTGTATAGATTGATTATGCTTATAGAAAATATCGTTTTTTTATCGTATAAACGTAGCAAGTGACCAGGCAGTCCATCTGATAATAAATGGTCACTGCCGCCGATGGACATCAGGAATCATCCCCAAGTACGATTAAATCTTACCTAAGTTTGATCACAGATGCGTTGCTACTCCTGAGGACTAAGATTTTCGCCTCGTGTATAAGTATAGCCGGCAACCTGACTTCTCCAAACCGAATCTCAATAATTGCTTCTCGGAGGAATATGAGGGTGGCGCTGGTACCCCATCAGTTGAACTAAACGAGTTCTACCACCAGGAAAATCCAAGACGTATTTACCATCAGCTAAACTGCATTTCCGAGATGTTCCAGATTTTTTTCTGAAACTGGACGCAACGTTTAATAATTAATAATTGTATCATCTTTTAACTATATCTTTTAACTACATAACTTGAAGAAGAGCTTGGACTTTGTAATCGTGTAAAAAGATAGCAAAAACATGGATTTAGGTTTAATGAGCAAGCAATGCCACTGACTTGACTTGACTTGAATACCAGAATACTTCAATACAAAAGATCCATTATTGTATATTAGCTGAACCAGCAGACATTGTTCTGCCATATATATTATAAAATTGCTATTAAAATGTAGATTGGGGATACGGGGATGAAAATTTGGGGTTAGAGGTAGTTTTTGATGCCAATTTTTTTATATATTTTTTTCTCGATAGGGTCACCCTGATAAGGGTACAAAATATGTCATACAACCTATTCTAAACCAACAAATATACACAAAAAAAATCATAAAAACAATCTGTTTCGGAGAAATTTGATAACAAACACTGTGACACGATATTTTTATATGTTAGATGAGTATATTATTGTTATTATCATGTAATGGTATATAACAAATTAGATGAGGACTATTAGTATAAGATGTCTTGATAATAGTCACCACCACTCAATAATGATAGTCGAGTCAGTCTTCAAGTAACATGTTTTATCTTCAAAGGTTATTCTCATTTTTTGTTTAACTATACACACACACTCATATCTTCACGTCAAATCCCTAACGGGGTAGGCAGAGAGTAACGAGTGCCAAATGGCACGGTTCCGACATACTCGCCTAGCTTCTTCCACTTTTATAACTCTCCTCATACAAACACACCGATTTCGGAGACTATTGACACCTCCTTCAGACAGCACACGATCAATTGTATCTAATCAATTCTCTTTTCTTTCTTTCAATTGTATCTAATCAATTCAATTCAATATCAAATGTATCTATACGTATCTACATTACATTATTTGTGTAACTATATACCTATCTAAACTTGTGGACTCAGCAGACGTTGTTCTGCCAGTAATGTTAAATTTCCAATAAAAAATATCTCATCGCGATAATTTATCGAAATTAAATATAGCCTATATTTTAAGTTGGACAAAGTTACATATCTCTGAGAAATTTCATTAAAATCCAGTAGTATCGGAAATTAGCCCGGAAAAACATCATGACACGACATTTTTATATATAAGTAAAGATGTTATATTTTGCTTCATAATTATGTATTTTTGTATAAAATACAATTAACTGTCATATCGTAGAAACTGGTGAATTTGCAACAGTACAGTAAAACAAGATAAATGATAAATTGTAGGTGCAATACCTATGAATTTTGGACGATAACACAAACGAATTATTTATACAATTCCAGTTGCAGTAATACATATTTTGACAGACCAAGCTTATTTTTGAACAGAAACAGATCCATTCGATGAGAGATTTTGAACAGGTATGGTATAAAGTTGGTTCGAAATGTTTAACAGAATTTGAATTTTAAGCATGTAAGGGATTTGAAACTAAAGAAATTATTGTAAACTACTATATGGTACTACGGGAAAAAATCATCAGCGCTTAATAGTCGGGGCTGGTGATTTTTTTAGGCAAAGGATTTTTACTGGTTTTGTCGTCTATATAGACATATCACGTATGTATAATGCTCATCTTATTCGCAATGCCTTCCTTTCATTATCTTGTATTGTAAATAATATCGTATAATTCATTTACAAAAAGAATGGAAAATGGGAAGTGAACATAGATTACGTGACATTTCTAGGATCATCTGAAATAAACTTATGAATCAAAGAAGCCCATTAATAATGAAACAAGCAGGCCTCTACCAGCTGTTTCAACACCAAATTATTCCGTGCACACTAAATCTTATTTCAAATAAAGTATACGTGTATTATAAACACCTGAGTCTGAATAAACATACATGCAGGTAAATCAGAATGGTAAATGACTAACTGTAATATAAATATCTGAAATAGTAAAACTAGCAACACATTCTGGAATCAAACAATCTGTCAGTCGCTTCCACAAAGCTCAGCATTTTAAAATGAATCCGGTGAAGATCGTAAAATATTCGATAAACAGGGCGGGTATGTTTGCTTTCGCCAAGTTTAACATTGCTATTAAACAGTCGTGAAATGAACAGAAATAATCGGGTCGATCCGTTATATCGCGTCATTCGTATTATGCTGGCGTCCGCATACATTGCGATCGCACTCACGGCCCATTGCCATGCTAGTCCGCTTCCCACATTTTCTTACTTTGCCATTCACTTAATCGTTAATTCATTTAACATTACTTCATTACATTTGGCGAGATAGGTAAGTATTTTAAATTAATTACCATGTGGACGGGTAGTGTTGTACGGATGGTTCGCTTAGCATGCAGAGTGCGGGCGCGGCGTGCAGACGAGCGCGCGGGCGGCGCGAGGCGGCGTGACGGCACGGTGCGCGGTGCGCTGCGAGCCTCTCTCGCGCACACGCGTGCCCCGCGCGGAGCACCAGACGGCTCCGTTTTTGTGAGTCGCGACGCGCGCCGACCGGCCCTCGTCGCCGGTTCCTCAAATTCACTCATACGATACTCGGAACTAGGACGTTTCGTCTGCGCTCCGTTTTGTTTTAAATTTTTCGAAATACATTACCCTTACTTCTTTCTAAACACTTAATTTCTTACGCGTTGCCGCCTTTTCCCTCGCGATGTAAAGCATCCTGCCAGTTATTCGATTCGAGTCGTGAGTTACGACGTCCGTTAATTTATGTTCATGGGCTGACTTACGAAAAATCGTTAAAACAAACGATCGATTGTAATGCATCGGTGCATCATTATATAAATATGAAACCGATAATGGGGCACCGATTGCGAGCTTGAGATGCGCACTGGAGTGCGGGTGCTGGCGGGCGGAGGCGCGCGGCCGAGGGTGCCTCCCGCGGCGCTGCCCTGGCTCCACAACTTTTTATCCGCGCATGCTCGGCTCGTGTCTTTTTCGCTCTTCCCGATTGGAATTCGTTGAGAGATCGCCGCTGCCGGTGGCAGACGTCTTGTGACATGTCAGCGGCAGTACGTGCGCTGCGTACGCGGCAATTAACCAGTCATCTCACTTCGATCCACCTCACGGACGGAATCTGCGCGATATCATGAGATTTCTCAGGAGTCTTGTCGTTATTCAAGGAACAACCGTGAAAATACTTTGTCGAAAGAACTGTAAATAACCTAATTACCAGAGTACAGCGTACAAAACCGCTCACCGAGAGATACAAATAAATATATATAAAAAATCTATATCACATAGGTAGCTAAGATTTCATTATACTGCATAAGTTAACTGTTTATGTTAACACACGACTAATAGTATCGTAAATATGTCTTACATTGTCACATCTCTAATTAAGAGTACATATTTCTAGTTATAGGGACAAGTAAGAGTAGATACTTAACTTTAACTAGCTGTTTACTTTCTGCACTTTTATGGGTAATGAGTTACCACCTAGAGCTAGATCAAGTGTGGGTGGTCTCGACGATGAAGAGGCCCTGCTGATAAACGATTAAATTATTCCACATTATGTGATTAAAACTGGATATCATAGACTCTGGAATGAAAATGTTTTCTTGCTTTTATATCCTGTTTTAGCAGTAAGTATATAAATGTACCTATGTAACAGTACTTATATCATACACACATGTCAAACTTTACATCCACTTGATGTAAGTTATATTTATATCAATTTAATTGTGTTTAGCAACAGCAGAAATAGAAGTAGAATTAACCCTTTCTTATTCTGATAGATATGAGTCTCTTTCCAGAATAGTAAGAATGTTGGCCAATTACTGCCAAATTCCCTTGAAATCCCAATTTAAAAAATAGGGCATTAAAGTTTCCTCATGACGTGTATTGTTGTATAATATTCACGCGACCGAAAACTATATAATTTGTAGTATGCAGGTAACTTAAAAACGCCTTGGATTTAAATACAAATATGGAAGATAAATGATTCCAATTATCTATCGCCGCCTATGTCTAACTTTGCATACAAAAAATCTATATTAAACACAATCCCTAAATGTTACTAACATAAGTAAGTTGAAGATAAAAACACGATTTTAAGGATCATTCGTACGAAATAAGTATAATATTGAAACAATTATGGAGAAGCGAGCGGAGGTGTCGTGAGTAGTGCGGGAGCCGAGTACACGTGTTACCGGCCACTTGTATAATGGTATCTCAGGGCTTGCTCTTTTGCCTTCATATATTTTTTAGTAATATACCTGTATTTTTGACTTTTATGAGTATCTATCTGTGTACGCAATAATGTAAGTCACGAAGTTATCCTTTAAATTTTCACCCAGCCTCAGACGTCCAAAATATTTAAAATCTCACACACAAATAACCTGCATTACATGGCCGGATGCTTTGACGCTTCTCTGATTTTTTCAAGTTACGTTAGTTGTCTTTTTAATATCATTTGCTTCATGTCCAGCGTAACGGAATGTAGTAAATTGAGTCCCTTAAAATTTTATTTTGGTAGCAAAAAACAATTACATTTTTATGTTTATTGTATAATTTATTAGATCATTTATGGATTTGATTAGTCCTATAAGCTCATCAAACTATCGCTGCTCTGCGCTGTAACTGCACTGTATTCGTAATTAAAAAAACACGCATATCATAAAAACACTTTCGTAAGTGCCGTGTATAGATTTGTTATATTGTGAGTTATTAAATAAAATAAAAGCTGCTTTAACAGAGAATGATAATAGCTATGCACTCTGCTCTCTAGAGTTCACCTGAGCATTCACAACCATTTCGAATCTAGCCAACGCGGTTGTAACTTAGTCGTTCTTATTTTTTGAGAAGCCTCGAACCCAAGTATGGTATTCGAACTTTAACGAGATTCATATGCAAAAAGTAGGAAACGGATCACTAAAATTTCACAAAATCCCAAATGTTTAAATTTGATTATTACATCAGATTTACTTAGGGGTATATTAGGACTTCTAAATTCTATGCAGCATATGACCCATTTGGAATTTACAGAGACACGTCGATGACCACACTTGTCGTGAATAAACAGATAAACTCAATCTACCTTGAACCAATCTAAAGATTACAACTTAATTTAATAGAGTCCAATAAGGGTGTATTTTTTCTAACTCTACATAGGATCTATTCAATGATAATTCTTTCTTGAAACGCAGAATAATAGTTGTTCGTATCGGCCCCAAATATTTATCTATGGCAGGGTTATTGTTTATGCAAAATATGATAAAATATATTTGGTGATTCTGCATAATGCGGGCTGGTTAATATTGAAAATAAAAAGACAGTCAGCGAATGCCCCGGTGGCAGCCCTTTGCAACAACAGAAAGAGAAGCCGCTTGCCTTTCCATTGAATCAAATTCATATATTTTGAGATTCAGTCGCCAATTTCATTTGTACAGATAGCAGAACAATAATCTAATTATAAAATAGGCAATTCTGTAAATTCTTTTAGTGTGCAGTAATATTATTTAATAACAACCTCTATATTTTCAAGTAAAATTATTAAAAGACGTATTAGTGAAATGCTGGCATTTAATTATTTCAAAAGGTTTTGATTCATTTCGTGGATCGACTGTGGACCACCTCAACCACTGGTATCTAACACAAGCATGTTATTAAGAGCTGATGTGTTCTGGTTTAAATAACGTGACAAAGCACTTGAAATTAGACCTCAAGAGTAACAATGATTTGAATTAAATGTCATGTCATGTTAGATGATAGGATAATTACTTACTTTCAGGAGGAGGGTATGTTGATTTACTATAATTCGTATTTGCCATTTACTTGCAAGATTATTCAGCCATGATTATTCAGCCATGATTATTCAGCCATGATTATTCAGCCATGATTATTCTGGATACTTTTACAGGTAATATCTGTGGAGTTCAACTGGGAAAATCACCATCCTCCTTCTTGATCCTTCGTGAATCAGGTCTTGGAGAAGCGTGATTGCCGGCTATACATAGACCCAAAGTGAACATTTTAGTCCTCAGGAGTGTGGTTTATTTCAAATACGATTCAAACATACTTGGGCTTGATTACAACCGTCCATGGGCGGCAGTTACAATCTTCTATTAAAGAGGCTGTATGCTCGTCTGCTGCCTTTATGCTATAAAAACCAGATTCGATTCTGAATATTCTTTTATCAGATTTTCTTTTTATATATTTTTCTTTACCGGGTTATTTGACAAACCAACTAAGAGCACAGCAGAAAAAGAAGACCTAGGATAGAAGGAGAAGGATGGACTCTAACCTCGGATTTTGGCGCAGTTACGATCCAACCGCCTTTAAAGGAAACAGTGATGCCCTAAGCTATCCTTCTCGTTATGAATGAGATTCCGACTGATCTAAGGTAACCTCCAATGAGGTTCGGTCCTCAACTTAGCCGAGCGGTGCTAGTAACAAATGGGCCGAAGAACGAGTTACTAGGGAATACCAAACGGTTGCCGAGTTATAAACGGTTCCTCGTTTCAGCCGTTGGGGACGGTGTGGGCAGTTCCTGTGATCCACCACAGGAACTATCCACACTTCCTAATACTTCAGTATTTAAGAGGGTTGGGAAGGGACGCCTGCTGTACTGTGATGGGGTCACGGGGTAGTCTAAGAAATTCTTAGGACGTCGGTATTAGAGATGGTGCATCCTTGTCAGGCATGAAACCGTTTGCGTTGACAACTAGAGTGGAATTGGGATTATTAATACGTAACTTCTATCATTCATAACCTTCAAAACCTAATTGAAGTTCAATCGTGTTTCGTTTTTGAAAAGACATATCGACATTTTAAAAATACATGATTACCGACACCATTTACCTACGAGGCAAACACCATAATCCTTAAGGATACCAGCGCATTAATGGGTCGATATATTCGACTTCAGATACGGTTCAACTGTTCATAGGCCACAGCGAGTTTATTACCTTTATACTATCATTAATAAATCTGAATAGAGCTACAGTTATTCTTTACTAAATAAATAGTATAAATCATGATTAATGATTACTTCTAATATTAACACTTCATACCACTTGCAGTCACTTGGCAGTATCCACAGGCCCATTAGTAGTCTCTGCATGCTTGCTATTCCAGTCACATAAAAATGTAACGTTAAAAATTCTTAATATTTTGCCAAAACAACATCCAATAGACCTGTGTCGTTCTGACCGTACCAACATTCCGTGGATTGTTTTATTGGATTATGCGGCGAGGCCGCGAAGCAGCTATAACTATTCAGTGTCGTCTTTTGTGTTATGGAAAAACTTGTTCTTGAACCCATGTAGTGTGAAAGTGTTGTTTATTTTTGCAGTTTAATGTTACATATGTACACATATTATCGCCTGCGCCTGCGCAGCGACTGTCATCTCATCGCACGCTGCGCGCCTTCCACTACTGTGCACCGCGTTGTTAGTGCAGACAATGCAAACCTCCTTACTCACTTCTACATACACCGGTGTATTATGCTGATTCTAGATACCAGGCGAAAATGATTTCACACTGCTATCTTCTATACTCACCACACATGAGACATACCATATTTTATATGCATAATTATTCCTAATTATAATGACAAACTCTATTATACGCCATAATTGACTTGGCATCAAGACCATGATCACAATGTCTGAGAAATGTAGGTAAAGGGGTCAGTAAAGCTTGTACCTTCAAATAAAAAATAATTTAAACATAGCGGCCCTTTGTATGCTTTACACATAGTTATAAGAGTCGTCAACGTAACCCATCCAAGCTTATACAGCCTACTGGAGACTAATGTTTATTTGGACATATTTATGGCTATAGTTCCGCTTTTTGTGCGGATGGAAATATGTGTGGCGGATCGCACGTCTGCGTGAGATTTCGGACACCTCTCCGCTTACTAAATTTAATATCGTCGGCCTTTACGGCATGGACGAAACAAAAAAACTATGAAATCGCCATTGTGTCGGCGACACGAACGGCAGTTCGCGCCTACCGCCACTCATGAAAATCATTTTGTTTTTATTTCAAAATGTATGTTTATGATAACACCTGTTTCGCTGATGCCTCCGCGATCGGTGTCACTCGAAGCTTGTTTCGATTTTTTGCCAATTTAAAGACTATAAAGACGCCCGCATCGTGGGCTAATTTAACCGCTGTTCACCGAATTACGCATTCGATCACTTCTGTTTAGACAACGCGGGCCTATGTGTTACATTTATGGACACTTGTGTGTTGATACGTGTTATTAGTATGTACATATATTAAGCGCTTTTCTTTAATGTTTTTAATCTTTCGCTACTCGATTTGTAAGCGTCAATATTGCAATTACAAAACAGAAATGATGTCGGTGCTTAGTATTTTTATAGCCTCTTATATTAATGTTTTACGTAATTCAGCGTCATTAATTTAAATTTAACATTAAACTTTTTCTAGTTATGCAAGCTCTTATCAAGAATGTAAGAGTTGTAAAATATCTAGTAGTTATGTATGTGAAAACATTAATACATTGTCAATTTTAACACACTCATTTAATTATTCATATGTAAAGTCGATTTTAAGCTTTTTAGTATTTATTAACAAGAAGGAGGAACAAGACATATTCGTTAGGAATTATGACGTGGATAATAAAATGTATAAAATATATATGTAGCCAAACATCTTAGTCCTCAAGGGTAGTAACGCATTTGAGGTCAACCTTGGGTCAATCGTACTTGGGGACGACTACTAATGTCCATGGGCGGCAGTGACCACTTACCATCAAGTGGACTGCATGCTGCGTTTGCTACTTTTACACAATAAAAAAAAGTACCATACTACTTATATAACTTATGTTTATTTTACATAAGTATAGTCATATTTTAAGTAGGACTATTAATGCATACCATTTTTGTCTCCATTACAGATACTGGACTGGATGGCCATTAGTTTTGCTTTACGACGACATCGCTAGCTACTCAATGGGACAATGAAGGTATTTCATATTTTCCAACATTATGCATTATAAATCAATCGTATAAATGTTAGTTTATGTCAACTATAATGATGCGGTTGTCAAAGGGCGGCCGCCGCGACCACGGTCCAGCTTTTTGCATAATTACGACCCAGGAATGCCGTCCCTTTAATATGATAACAAAGAAAGATGATCAAGTATATGATTGGAGAAATTTATGACTGTCTGAAGACGAACGGCTTAGGTCGAAGGCTGTGGGAACCGCAAATTGTTTAGGTTCGATTCCATTTCTTAAAACCATGCGAATGAATCACCTATTTTTATTTGTCATTCAACGGTACGTTATGTAGGAAACGTTCTTAAAATTGGAAATTGAAATACAACCGAGCATGATGATCACTTAATTTTAAATGTAGATCACTACTTTCCACCTGAAATTCCACATAACTACTGAAAGAATATGTGATGAAATTAAAACCAATACGCTTCACCTAAACTTAGCATACAATCAGTATACGGCTAAATTGCTATATATATACATCCAGATAGTAAAATATTTAATGGTAAAATGTCACATAAATATGATAATTATCATTCATCATCACAGTAGGTAGGTTAATAAGGAGACAATAACCTTATTAACCTACCGCGCTGGCCTAATACAAATTGGTAGACTTAACACACCCTTGGGATTTTTTTTTTTATAATCTCTTAGGCGTGTAATTTTCCTCACTACGTTTTCCTTCGCCGAAAAGCAGGTGATAATTTAAGTTTAAATACGCACATATTTTAACAAATTAGAGGTGCGTACTAGGATGCGAACTCGGACCCTCTGCGTGAAAAATTGGATTCTCAACCACGTGGTTATCACTGCTTCGACTGCAAATATCATTACTACCATCAAATTAGGTTCTTGTGGCCAAGACTTCAAATATCTATTCAAGAATTCTTAAATTTTGCCACTAGAATAACAATACTTAATATTAATTTATATCTTTAAATGACATACGAGTTTACACCATGCCTGAAGACCACGTATTAAAATTTGATATTGTTTTTACCATGTATTATATATAATGCTATTGATAAGCAGCTGTCGATATTTATACTTTATTCAGGTAGATTGAAAAAGTAAGTTTCAGTACCTACGAATGTATAACAAAATAAACGCCAAACGAGTTTGAGGGAGCGTATCATTATTAATTCGAGTGAAACAAGCAACTTTGAATCGCAGTGGAGATTATCTCATAAAACAACACGAACAAAGGTAACAAGAATACAAATATGTCTATGGGCCCGTTCAAATTGATAAACCACATGAAATCACAGATAGTGAAACCTTCCTTAACGTGTTCGCGAGTTATATATTCTCGTAACACAATCCATAAGAAAGCGCTACAATAATCGTACATTTCTCTTGACAATGTTCCTTTGAATATAGAGAGTTAAGGCGAACAGATACTATGTCGAAGATTTGTTTACTCAGCGCTAAGAGACCAGCTTTGCGTGATTACCTCCTAGGAGCGACCGCTCGAAAAATAGACTTTCCTACTAAGATATATAAGGAGAATTTCACCTTCCTGCAACGCGACCCTGTATCTCACGGCAGATAGCCCGATGACTCGCAGGCGCTCTTGTAGAGCTAAATTAGTACGTACTCAAATGTCATCGTTTACTATGATATCGCAATCAAAACTGACGTGGGAAATATGCTCGTTTGTGACTGAGACCACGCAGCTTGCGCCTATAAATTTTACAATGAATTATAGAACTAGTCTACTAGGCATTGACGTTGCATAATTCAATCATATTAACTGGAAGGCACGCACTTTGACGTTATATACATCGACCTCAATCTGCTTTACTATTGAAATTGCTGCATGTTTATCGGTTTAACATTTGAATAGCGCATAAGTATTTTCGTATAAGTTTTGAGGTACTCACTGTTTTGAGACATCGGCAGCTAAGTAAAGTCTAGTTCTGTCTCCTATTCTCCCAGTTATATTTAAAGTATTGGCCACAATTCGCCTTCGACGTCAAACAACTTGACATTTTGTTTTATTCGATTTGATTCTACCTACGTAACTTATACTGAGGTCCAGTTTTAGACGAGTTCAATCTACAATTATAAATTTAAATATCAAAGTCCACTTGTGTGTTCTGGCTAAGGTTTCTTTGAATAATTAAAAAGAGCAGAAAAACGTCCTCGTTCGATTCCTAAGTTATCACTGACAGGTATTTGCGAAAGAAAGCCATTCGCCCATATGTAAACGTTGCAAAAAAGTATGTAAGCATCATATGTGAATAACTGGACAGGCTGACGGACAAGTAACACACAGTGTCCGGGTGCACATAATACGGGATGTGAGCGGTATGGCAAGCCCAGCTTCCTGTTTTAATTCTCAGTTTTTCTAACGAATAAGGCCGTATGCATTACAGATCAACAACTGTTTATGATTTACAACTCTTACGCAAATACATATGTCTATATGGTTTTACAGATTTATAGTTGCAAAGTGGGAATTAATTATCTTATTCATTAAATTATTATACTAAGTAATGTCAATATTAGGTAAAACTTGCGATGTACTGTACCCTGTAATAATATTCCAAAAATAAATTAGGTACTTAAAACAAACATAGTCGTATAATTCCAATGCTAAAAAGGGAATTTAAATCTCGATCGTCAAGTAAAAGGAAATCCAAAGCCATCATTTTTAATAAGACAAAATGATGAACGTATAAATCTTCTTTGTATCTTTAACGATTGTATTGTGGAAGAAAAAGAGAAAAAGTGTGTATTTTGCATCGCACTCAGAGGTAGACAGATATACGCCTCAACGATATAATATATTCGTTATTATGCGTCGAGAACAGAATATATAAAACCCTCAAAGGAAACATGATTGTATTTTCTTATAAAGAGCCTGCACTTTGCTTGCAAAATTGACATCCAAATCAGATTAATCCAATCAATGGAAATTTATGACGCACCCGCGAGCGAGCTCTCTGCCATTGAGAGATCTGAGGCTCTGCTAATCAGTTCCCAACAACTATAACCTACCTGCGAGCCTGCCACCGCCGGCCGACTAGTCTTTTGTGTTTTATACGTCAAAATAAAATAACAAGCTACAGTCTAGACGACAATAGTACCTAATATAGTTTGAAACATTGTATGATCGTGATAGACTCGTGCTAAATTGATTTGCTCGCCTATTTTCGTATTATGCTTGGCAGTAGTAACGAACAAAAAGTATGGCTTACAACCAAACAATGTCACACTGTGGCGGTGAAGTTAAACGGAATTATTCTGAAATTTGCCAACGTCTTCAAAAATCGCACAAGGCGTGTTTTTGCGGCAATTACAGGGACGTGCGGAGCGGTCGCCTGCCTCGCAAACATTCTTTGATTTATATGTCTGCTTTCGGATCAGGATGAAAGTAAAATATGAGACGACACATCAAATATTCAGCCTTTTTAGGCCCCGGGAGCAACTCTTAATGCTCATTATAATAAAAACACAATAGGTCATGCTGTGTTATATGTATACATTGTAGTCGTTTGTATGTCAGATACGTTTTGAAACTTAGTATGTATATAATTTAGATAGGGACTGATTGGTCTTGATATTTGTAATATTTTTTTAATTAGTCTGATAATAATTTGAAGCACTTTTCTACCTGTTTCAAAGGAAACAGTCATGGAACAGTGAAAACTATGTTGATGTGTTGTATATAATTGTTAGTTTATTACCTCAAAATAGTTGCAGAACAATACTTAGGTACGTTCTGAAGAAATATGCATGTCCATGTCAATATAAAATTTGCAAAATATTATCATGTCCGATTGTTCATCTAATCCAATGCTCAAAAACAAAAGATACTCTATCTGGGATTTTTTTGCTATAATATAAATGTATCAAATGAGCGAACAGTCCACCAGCCATCAGGTGGACTGTTACTCAATAGTCACTGCGGCCCATAGATATTTCTACGCAAATTACGTTTGAATTATACCTAAGCATGAGAATGGATGCGTTGCTATCCCTGAGGACTATGATGTTCGCCTCGTTTGTAGTGTAGCTGCAAATCACGCCTCTCCAAAATGAACTGAATAAATGATCTTTTCTTCTTCTGATATTCTGATTAAAAAAAACAAATACAGGAATTTGGAGACTCATGGGGATTTAGGAATACGAGCTTGTCTTTATCACAAAATGTTGAGTATCTAAACGTCTTAGTCTGTGTAATACCGGTAGGCAATATTTCATCTGGCTCTGTTGTCACATGATCCGCGCGCAGATTCATCTTTAATTGGGTGAACCGACGAGGACTGTCCCTTTCGTTCTCGGCCTTTATTAGGAAAATTATGTACATATAACATATAGTTTGAAATACATTCTGCATACTAAACACTATTGCCATATCAACAAAATTGGTAAAGAGCAGGAGAAACTTTAGAACTATATATAATTGCAAAAACAATATTGAAGTGAATTACGTATTCCAAATTCCTATTTTCATCACTGTTTATAAATGTTGTTAATATTTCACTGCTAGTTACCTTTTAAAGAAAGAAGTTCAAATTTATTTGATTCTAGGTCACTTTAAAACTTTATTTTTGGAAAGTAACATTTGTGGAACTATATGATAGTGTATTGATGTAGATTTCACTAAGAAACTTTTCACACCATGATATTAATACAGGTATATATTCTACCGTTACCACTTAGCTATTGATTTATGATATATAAAATATGTTTTATTGCTACTTATTAACAGCCTCGCCATATTTGTTGCGCTAGTATAAAACTGGGCTGACTCGGTTGTTTCGTGTGTGTCAATCTACGACCATTTACGCTCCTGTCATGGCTGTGACTGTGACGCATAATTAAAATCAATATTTATGGGCTTATCATAACATTATTTATGGTCGATATACGTTTTATATTTTCTCTTTATGTGTGACAGGTCCTCGTCAATCGGACCCCCGCTGGAAGTCTTAGAAGTATTCTCATTATTATCATATCCATAATCTGCTCGATGCCTTTGAAACCGTTTTAATTTTTTGCGTATTGAATGATACTGTAAATGATGCGTGAGAAAAAATGCAAAGAAACAAAGTCGGTAGCTGTTGCACTTTATACATATATGGTATTTTATTAATAATTCCACGAACCAATATGAACTGTAGGTATGTATATTGAACATAAAATATTACCTACTGTAAGTATATTGACCATAAAATACTTCTAAAAATTGGCAATTATTTATTGCCACATTATTACGATAATAAATTAGTATCACGTACCTACGCACCAACAAAACGTAGGAAACATCAAAGATTGTTAAATAGGACGAGTTAAACGTATGACGGTTGTAAATTTCATGTCGCTTATTCAATTAAGAGTCGTGGATTGAATGACATAAAACTTCTGAGATAGTGCAATAAAATACCGGGCAATTACAGGTCAAGCGGAGGCAGGCCTCTGTAACATCATCGCATCTCTCGAGTGAGCAGAAATGTTATTATTTTGAAAAACTCGCTATGGTACCTTGCGAATGAGAATAATTTCAACTTGTGAGAAATTTTATAAGAGATATATGGACAATTACCATAGCAATGTTCAGAGAGAACTGGTTTTACAAATCATTACCTACTTTTTATTTTGAAAACCCTATTAAGGGACATCAATTTTTTTATTTACTTTATGAACGAAATATTTTACACACGCGACTTTTAACACGCTCTAACTACCTTAACTTGTAACTACTCGTTAGTTGTAATCAAGTCTTGTAAGTCAATTTTAAGCCACTTGTAATTATCGCGTCGAAATTACACTTTGTATGGATGTGTAGTTCGGATGACAATACTTTATTTAGCATCTTAAACCTGATCTTGTTGATAAATCACTGATCCAGGAGACGAACGGTGGAACTCTTTAAAGGCTGCTAATACTCCTCTAAATTTGGTCTCACTTGATATAGCAACGAGTCGTATATCATATGATTTAGTTTAAAATTGACATAAAAAAAATGTATAAAATGAAATCGATATGACTGGGTCGACATGACCAACAATACGACTGTGTCGACATGGCAGCTAAAGTGTAACCGACAAATATAAGGTAAGTGGTAGATATTTAAATAAAAAATTTAAACTTCTAGTCCCAGTCTCGGTCCATAGCGCCCACTATACAAGGAATACTGTGAGCCTATGAATGTCAAAGTATTAGTTTATTTAAAATTTATAACAGTTTAAAAATTAGTTTAAGTAATTTTAATGACACGACACAAGCGAGCTATTCAAAAAGTATTAAAGCTAATTGATATTAATTTTTCAACTATCAAGAAACAAAAAGTAAGCATTCTTTGCCCATGTACAATGGTGTAAATGAGTGGACAAGCTGTCGGCAATAATGGAGGTACAGTTAACTTTGTTCACTAATGGAATATAATAACTATGCACTTACGTGGCGTTTAAAAAGGTATAATGACAGCAATTACATCATAACTAGAAAACGATAATGTAGCTTATAGATTACCTTCTGCATCCGTTAATATCTGTCACAAATAATTACGATGGAATTTAGCCAGAAAACTGGACAATTTGCATTGTAATTGCATACAAAAACAAAATTTTCTTGACTGTATAGTTCAAGGGCAGAGGCGATTGCTAATTTTGTAATTAACTTTTTTAAATTGAAATATTATGAATCAATAGACACATAATATACAATTCATGTATAATTAATTTCCGTTACTAGGTTTGTACCACGCGTTAAGAATTAACATTTCAATAAGGCGACCCACAAATAAGGGAAACACTCCTGAAAACCTGAACTAGGAATGCAATGTTCTGACAATTCAAGTAGAAGCTCAGAAATACAAACTGGTCTACATTAGACATATGACTATGTTATCGTACCTGTTTTCTACTTTAGGCCAAATATTAATACTTACAATGTACCTCTATAACAATATCAATTGATAATGCTATCCGTTACAACAGTTTTGAACCAACAAGAAATCGATTAAAAGTACCACACAAACAGATGTTTCATGTTAGGCAAAACGGGCATATCCATATAATTTTGTTTTTGCTCATTCAACTTTGTATGGCCGTAGTAATCATTTCAGACAATTTGACATTAAGTTATGACGATTCTTGGTATCGGAAAAAGTATCGAACGAGCCTCATTATTATCTTTAATTATGACAGTTCACCATATATGAATGCTTTACTCGATCGCTTCTGCGGCGCAGGCAAAAAAGCAAGCAAGACCTGTAAGAGGTCTTCTATACACAGCAACTTGATATTTGACAAAAAATCTTTATCGGACATTATCTTAGATGTTATGTGTGATGCGACCTGTTATAAAAATATGGATACGGACCATTTTGGTCATTCGAAAGTCTTGTGCGATTTATACGCCTCAAGTCGGTACTGAGCGATAAGTAGATCAAAGCCTTTTATGCAGCAGAAACCGTCCATCGCAAGGGATCTTTTGCTGTACATTTTTGTTGTTGCTGTTTGGCTACCCTTTTTGGTGATTGCCATATTTTCTTAATCCTAGTGTGTTCGCCAAAGGAGACTATGACATTCATTTTGAAGAGATCCGCTTAACCGATCCAAGTAACATGATTTCAAGCAGAACTCACAGGATAAATAACAAGTAAACTTATCAATGACAACCTGATTTTTCACTATTGTGATTATAGTTTTTCGGTAGGTTCACTTTCATAATCCTCAGTGAAGCAATTTTGGTGTTTCGATTTGGAGAGGCATGATTGCTGGCTTTACTTGTACACGAGGTGAACGTCTTACTCCTCAGAGGTACCAACGCATCTGTGGTCGAAATTAGGTGTGATACAGCCGTGCTTGGAGCTAATTACCAATGGCCATAGGCAGTAAAGACGTCTTATCATGAAGTAGATACTCGTTTGCTACTTCTAAAAAAATAAAAACCTATTATAGAGGTACCACCGTCACCTTTATAAATCTCCGTGAAGCAGGCCAGCAGGGTAGGACCGCGTCTGGGATAAATTTCAACTCAGTGGTGTGGATGATTACCAATATCCATGGGCGGCACTAACCACTTACCTAAAGATGGATTGCAAGCCCGTTTGCTATACTATAAAAAAGTTAAAATACGTACGTAAATCCTGCGATCGGTAAATCCACATGACCTCGTTAGCTTTTGTTTCGCATATCTATATTCCTAATCAGAATCAGATACCCGATTCAATCGATTCTCGAACATTCGCAAGCAGGATGCAGAGAGCGAGGAGCATGTTTAATTGTGGCTATTAGAACAGATGGCTTATTCATTTGTAGAGCAGTCGGTCGTTGCGCTCATGTCGTAAACCGGCGATTCGTTCCCGTTCTGATGTTATTGTAGCGTTTTGTCTATGCTCCGCCATTTTATTGGGCCGTTTTGTCGTCTCTGCGACGCGCTTCTCGCAGATACATCTTTGTTTATGCCGTTGACAAATCTATCGCTATGTTATATAAAAAGTTGCAAAATGTACACTATGCTGTGTGCTTATGCTCGATGTAAGTGCCTACTACTTGGATCGAATTTTGTAGACACTACTTAGTGGAACTAAACTAAGACAAAACGATTAAAATCAAGGCCCTTGTTGCATAAATGAACAGAGTTGTAGTGTGTTTCGTAGAGTCAATCAAATATCAATCACAAGTAGTGCTAACCATATAACTCTATAAAAATAAGCATTTGCCTGTAACACCTAAATTTAAAGACACGAGCAGTATTCATGTTTATTTTAGTTCTTTCTTAACTTTATATCAGTATATACCTTTATAAGGTCTTAGTAAATTTCCAAATCAGTCAAATCATATGAATGCCATCATTCGTCATGAACTACAACATAAAGTGAATTGTTTCATTAAATAAAATTTGGCATCATGCCGTATTCTTCTCGGAGTAATAAAGAATAAATAATAAGCAGATTTATAATCTACGTGAATATGGCAATATCGTCAGTAAAGCTTCGAATACTAATATTGAAGACTTGAAGAAATTCTTAAGTCTCTAGTCATGCAATAAGTGACTCATCGAGTTCGATAATTTTGTGAATGCCTGCGTCCATAATAATCTTCATATTTACAAATTATAAAAATAAAATAGTTGCATTTTGCATATTAAAAAATATATAAGTTTCTAAAAACAATGATAATAATTTATTCCTCTATTACTTGAGGGTCGGACGAATTTGAAATTGCAGTGAATGAGCAAACTCTAGTGCGGCTGTCCAAATAATCCCATCTCAAGTTAACTTATTACTTAAATTATCTTTAAAATTATCATACTAATCAAACCAAACCTAACAAGTTCTTATATTAACATCAGCAATTTCAATACCATATAAAGAAGCTATACGCCATCAATATAGTTTGTGAAGTCGATCTTTTTTTAAGAACTTTTAATATATGCTGTCCTTTAATATTTCTAAAATTACATTTTTAAGAATATTAAGTTTCGGTCATCTATACAGTTTTGGTACTATACAAATTGGTAAAACTTTTTTGATAATATATATTTGAGAGATGTGAATGTAAGGGTCTTAATAAAAGCAACAGAAGCCAAAACAACCATTTTTAATTTTTTTTGCTCTTAAGTCTCTCTGCATGTTTGTACACGCATCCCGCCAAAACCGCATGCCAAAACGAATGAAATTAGATGCCTCCTTCACATTTGTATTGCTTATTATTAAAATAGTTATTAAAATAGTGCAGCATGCGAAGTCGCAGGCAAAAGCCAGTCCGTAATAAGCCATGAAAATATTTAGTCACCCTGCTATTTTGTTAAAATCTGCAGTCATTCAGCTAAATACTGAAAAATAACTTCACTTAAACGGAATTAGATAAGCATAACTAACAGTCACTACTAAGTTAGCTGTGATTACGATTTAAATACCGTGCAATAAACGTACAAACAAAAACCTAAGGACGTTATTTATCTAAATTACTTAATTATCGTTTTCATTGCATTTGATATGCTGATAGCACGTAAGCATAGTCACGCTGTCAACGCCGGGTTACAGAAAGTCACTTTGGGACTTGTACAAATGAGGACAGGATTCACCAATACGTAACCACTTTTAATTTTTTTATCTCTTAAAGGTAGCAAACGAACTTGCAGTCCACCTGGTGGTAAGTGGCCACTGCCGCCCATGGACATTAGTAATCACCCCTGAGTACGATTGAATAGTACGGTAGGATGACCACGAATTCGTTGCTACCCCTGAGGGCTAAGGTGTTCGCCTCGGGTTTAAGTATAGCCGGCAACCACACCTCTCCAAATCGAAACACAATAAATAGCTTCACGGAGGATTATGGGGGCGGCGGTGGTACTTCCCCGGTCAAATAACATGATTTCCACCACCTTGTAATATGTTTTAGAAAGCTCCTTACATATAATATTTCCTATCAGTAAAATATTTGATAGAATTAACAGTACCATTAAGAATGTGTTTTATGTGAGCCTAAAAAATGGTAAGATTATTAAAAATACTTACAGTGTCCGCAGTTATTCACCGGGTTCAGTTATAGTTTAGAACCTTTCTGGTGGCTAACCGATTAGAAGGAAAATAATTAAAACATGTGTGTGTGTGTGTGTGGGTGTGACCCACACACACACACACACACACACGAACACACAAAATTAGTATACATGCTTATTTGATATATCAAATTCGTTTGAACAAAAGTTTTGCAGAAACTAAAACACACAAAATAGTAATCTGCTAACTTCATGTAAAATATATTTTCCACATACAGTACATCTAAACAGCAATAGCTTCAATCAAATCTACTATTACTAACCAACAAATTATATCGGAATGGTACATTTTCGTTTAAACATGTTCTAACAAAGCTATTTGAATTCAATTTTGCTTACGTGAGTGGTAAAAATAAATAAAAGTGAACGAAGGTATGATACGAGGCGAGTTGCGAGTTATAGGTCCCCGTGCGCCGGCGCGGTCGCTCAATTTCTCTAATTAATTAACGATCCTCTAGATAAGACACGCTGACAACCTTATTTGTGGCAAACAAATCTTTGAAGCATAAATTTTAGCGTACGCGTTCTAAATTTGTAAACCTTATGCACAATTTCCAGACCGCTAATTAATAGTTCCAATCCGATCACCAATTACAACGGAATAAATAAAACTAAAATCCTAAATCCACATATCAATATTCAAGTACATATCGACATGATTCCAATGAATCTAAGCAATACCCGTATCTCTTTTTCCTTGAACATTTTAACGCTTAGAAAAATAATTGAAAATTCACTCGGCGTGTTTCTGGGCGTTCTCGTACTAAATATTCGTGAAAGATTCACTCTATACGAGAGCCAACAATTTACATTTGTCACATAAATAAAAGAAGCAAGCGGCCTCATTAGGCGACACCGCGACAGCACGCCGCTCGCCCGCCGTCGCCACGTAGCCGCTACCGTGTCGCACTCCTCACCAATAACGTGTATTTGTCAGGATATTTCCACATAATTGCTCAGGACTCCAGCGTCCGCTGATTATTTTATTCGTTCTCTGCCTCGGGGTTAAAAGGGTGAGCACGACGTGGGACTTCCTACCGCTCGCTTATAAATATGGTGCACTTAAGGATGACTGTAGATGAAGGTGAAATGATCTCGTAAACCATTAACAATTTTTTTCTGCGGCATATTGCTTTATCTTTAGTGCTTTGTAGTGAGTGGGGGATGGCAAGCGTCACTTTTTAAAAAATCTATTAAGTGTATAATTTATTACGAGCTGCGCTATCGATACATGAGCGAGGTCGGTGGCGTGTCGGCATCGGCCGCTATCAGCCGTGTATAAGCATCTGGTCAATTTGTCGGTCGCTGTCTCACCTACTACATATCCTGTATTAACATTTTTCGGTCCTCCCATTTTTCACTAGAGTAAAAATTATGAGTTTGGAATTGGTCCTTTTATTACAGTACTTTAGATATAAAGTTATGGCCAGGCTTTTAACGTCGAGGAATTTTTGTCTTCTAACGACATTGATAATAACTACCTTCGTTTTTATTTTGTGCTATCTTATTTGATAATAAACATTATTTTAAGATGTTTAAATCTAGAACGTTGAAGATAAAATTGTGTTAGTTTCAAAAATTCCAAACAATATAACATCAAGATATTCGCAACTGCATACGCACGTTGGTCAATGTTGAACGAATAACAATCAGTATTGAAAAACGGTCAACATGAACCAATTCCCACAATTACAATGACATCAAATAAAAATAGCGACGTGATGGCATAGGCACAGTATTGTCATTGCTTAAATAAATCAACAAGTAACAACTAATAAAATATTCTTCATACATGGTAACGGTCGTGCAATACAGACGCCGGCCGCCGATTCTGTGAAGTCGTTTGGAAAGCAGGCTGTGATTTGCAAGGTCACGCGTATAACACGGATGTTCCCGATATTGAAATGTACAGACGTGCTTTATTCACCTACATATCAACATATGCAATTTGAAAAGATCCCAGCCAAGTTATTGTCACCTTATCAAAATAAACCTTACGCGCTCGCCGGAAGCCACCATTTCACTTGGAGAAATTCTATGTTTGAATGTTGCCCAATGCGACAGTAGTATGAGAAACAAATACTCATATTGAATACGAAAGAGACGAACGGTACGACACTCGGTATGGTAAATTCCGTATTGCGAATTATTAAATTATTTATGCCGCATATCGCGGTGTGCCGGCCGATCGCTGAACCACAATATCGGGAATCCCTGTTCGCTACTAATGCAATAATTTGGCGTATTTTGCAATCGCGTATTGAATATTGAATAGTTGGTAAATAGTTTATGTTCTCGACGTGGATTTCAGAGTACGTGATCCGGCGCGGCCGCTCGTTGTGAAATTGTGCGACACACGAATAACATACGTTAACAAGTGGCCGTTTCGAATAAAATTTTATGTTCTCGTTGTGTTTAGATTTATATCAGATACGCGATGGATCACTTGATCTATTTCCCCGCTTCGCTCTTAGAGTTCGAGTGCGCGGCCAATAAACTCGTCTCATCACTGTCTGTGCCTCTCTATCAGTACCTTTTACTGTACAGATTAGTTAGTTTTGATGAAACGCTAGAAGTTATATTCTTTTATAAATATTATTTTGTACGTGTTCGAATACCTATAGATTTGGAAGTATTTCATGTGCAGGAGTTCTCAGCAAAATATATATTCAAAAATATGCATAGTTTGCATAGGTACTTTAATAATCTTCTTATACCTTCCTCTCTCATCAGTATCTCTGTAATCTTTTGTTATTAGTTGTCAACTTACGTAATAGATTTATGGAAACTTCTTATGAACCCGATTTAATCGTATACCTTTATGATAATTAAGCCACAAACATTAAATAGCAGATACTAGAACATACTAGCGATTGGTATTCATCATAAATATGGTAACATAAGAATTTCCGAAATTTATTCAGCTATTGACTTTGCACCAAGTTATTGTGCGGAATATAAATATCGGATACAAGTTTTATTGCGAACAAGCACGGCATGGCACCTCGATGAGTTAGTTAAGTAGAATGATGACGGAATAGGCTCGATCGAACATCTGTATCAAATAATGTATTCTTGTTAACTTTATAAGGACTGTTTACTTGAAATAATTCTGCCTTATTATTTTTATCTATTACAAGAAATCATTTGAAGGTGTCATTTCATCCAGACAGTGTCTTATCAAAATGTCCTATTACTTATCTCCTTATAATTTTGGAACGTGAATTAATCTTCACTATTATATTATATTAAGGAAACTAGCTAGATGATAGCATAGTCGATTACTAACCTAAGCACAAAAGCACGAAGTCAAAAGAAACATCTAGTTAACAATCTTATTTGAGTGTTTCAAATGCGGTATTTATTCCCACTCGAACCCCTAATAAGACAATGTAACATAGCGTGCAGAATGGCAGACGAAATAGAAATGATTTAATTTGGTCGAGGAGCTCTAGAAGCGAGGGCGGTACCTGCGGTGTACCTCCGCGATCGTTTGTCATCACCGCATCGCGTGACTTCATAGTGTTGACTTAATGGAGTGCTCGTGAACAAATTCAAAACATGCCTTCTGATACGGTTAAACTATCACTCTATAATAATATTGTAGATTTATACACGAAACCTATTTGTTTCCCCTTCATCAAACTATAACGTGACATGATTTGCGTCAGACAGTATTAAAATAATTGTTATTTTCGGACGAAATAAAGTAACAAATTAATAAACATTAAAAATGTGCTGCAAACTTCAAGCAAATGATTATAGTTTCTAGCTTATTTTTTAAACTTGGCAAGACCCAAAAACATTTAAGAATAGTTATACTCCATACAAATTATACAAAATAAACACGAATATAATGTAAGCGCCCATGTTATGCATGTTATTTTATATCGAGAGATTCTTATTACCCTTGCTAATCAGTAGACAAATTTCAAGACATGTCTGTGCCAAATAGAATACGAATAACGGGACGTAAAAAATAAAATATCGTGGGGTCTCCCAAATTTAACCCCTAGGCGCCTAGGGGGACCGAGGATCGTAATTGAAAAATAAAAGGCTGTAATAATAGAATTTACATTACGTGCTCTTCAATGACAAATTTTGCCGTCTGCCTGCTTTTGTCAGGAGACATTGACATCGACATGCATGTCCCTACAATTTTCTCATTCGTACGTTCATTTGCGAAAATAATTTTGCCTTATTTATCTACGTGAGCATTCAATAAATGTGTAAATCGAATTAGTTGATTTTTTTATATTTGTGAGGAATATGTTATGACAAATGAGTTATTGAGTTTTATTTATTAATTATTTTTGTTTTTCAGACTTTAAACGAACAATTTTTGCCTAAAATAAAAATTAAGATGGATTATGAAATATCTCAGAGTGTACCCTGGTATTCTAGCTCAGCTAAGGACACATAAATATTATCGCTCTGAATCCAGAAATCGAAGTAGTTTTTTTGTATCTTTAGTACTGTAGTTTTTTATATCATTGTAGACATCTCTATCACACTCAACACATTTGTTTAAATCTATTTGAAAGCATAGAACATGACATTCCAATATTGTTACGCTGCCTTAAACAAAATAGAGGAAGATTTAGACCCAGGCGGCCTAAACTGCTTCCAGCGAACATTGCCGCCAAATAAACGCATGCACACACGCGCATACCAAAACGAATTTCCCAAACATTTGTATGCAGATATTACGGTAAACGGTAGGATTGTTTCGTGCGCCAGTCGACATTTCCGTACAATACATTGGGCGAGGCGTGGCGCAGCTAGTTAGCCGCAAGTGAGATGTAAATATGCGCTGCTCTGCGCTCGCGCAGGGGTCGTCTAGTATCTCTACCGCATTGTACTCTCCGAAGCCCGCACAGATTCTAAGGATTTTTACTACGTGGAAGTAACCAGCTACTCCACTAGATTATAATATGCAATTTTGTAATATTCCGTGTATAAATGCTGGCAAACTCCATTGTATGCTAGTCCCTGACGTATCCGTCCGTTTCTCTTTTCATATAAGCATGCTTTTTATGACAAAACTTTATTAAAATTTGCTAAGTATTCAAGGACATATTTATGCTGATGCTGTCTTCGTCTGCCGTTGAATCAAGTGGATGTATCCCGAGGTATAGGATTGGGTACACGTTGAAATAATCTATCTGTCAGTAGTTACTTTCTAGGTAGTAAAATTCATTTAGTTTGACCGGAAAGCTTCGACCTCATAATCCTCTGTGACGCACTTATCTTGTTTCAATATTTGGTTAAGTAACAATGTCCATGTGCGGCAGAGACCACTTACCATCAGGAGGACTGCATGTTAGTTTGCTACCTTGATTTTTTCGTATCATGTATCATTATCTTCCAGAGTAAAACAAATTTCACGGATTGTAGCATCATATTTCATTAATTGCAATTCCAATGCAACGTATTCTGTAACAACTTAAGTTGTGTACAAACTGGATTATTATATAGATTGTTTATGGTACAGATGTCATAATTATTCTGACATTTTTATGGGCAACATAAATATTGCTAACCTTTCAGGATAAACACACAACAAGAAACTATTAATTACAGCTTGTCTGATTTAAAACTTCATATAAAACATACGATATTCCTATTGCGATTTGATAAAATTATCAAATAAATTACAGATCTCGCTATTACTCTGTCTTGTAAAAACGCGCCACGCTAAACACTATTCTTAATGTGTCTTGTATAAATTACAAAGACGGGCATTTTAATGATCTCCATACACCCAATTATACTAAATATGGTTTCAAAATAAGAGGAGCTTCAAAATGACAGGGCACCTGTAAATGACAAGTTTACGTACAAATTGCAGTGTAACGTTTGTAGAAACCGCAATTCTTAGGTTTACGCTGTGTCTTTTCTTCGGAAATAATTTTTATCGCGGAGACCTAGTGTTATATGGGAGGCGTAAGTATTATAAATCCTTACAATTGACAACAAGGCAATTAAGTGGTATCTTGCGCCAGTGAATTATAATAAGAACGCTAGTTAACTTGAAGACTTGTCGCTATTTTTACAGTGACATGAAATGAAAGGTGACACTAATTTGCGTAGTTATTGTGTAAAGTTCCTATCGTGTTCCAAATAACATTTGTTGATATTTGTAATCAATTTACAAGTAATTTCATCATCCTGAATGCTAGGTTTAGTTCTATAAAACAAAAAATTGTCCATCCTTAATCCAAAATTTTTTTTTTAATAAAATGCTATAACCATGCAATTTGAGAATGCTTAAGGTCCATTATGCAGAATTACACTACTTGGACGTTACAAAATTTATTGATCACTTCAGAGACATTATTTATAGTAAAAACTTGAGATCGAAGAATTTTATCTCTTGTGTACCTTTAAACAACGACTTTTTTTTAACTGAATCGCAATTGATGAAACATAAAACCATTTCATGAACACCTTCTTTTGTTTATAAGACCAGTGTTAAGCGGTACTGTACGCTTAAACGAGTGAGACCACGGAAATTAGTGACATCATCATAATCATCATCATCATCAATATCAACATCAAAACCACAACCCATTATTATCCCAGAGCTGGTTTTGGTCTTCGCTAACAATAAACAGAATTTAGGTTATAGGTTCAACGTGCTGGCAAGTTACGAATTAGTAGACTTTACACTCCGATCAGTCAGTAACAATCTCTTTAAATGTGTAGGTTTCCTCACAATATTTTTTTCATAGATCATATTTTTAAGTAGGACATAGCTAAGGGATCGCAACGCAACACACCTACTGACCTACACAACTCCGATCTAATTTGGAAATCCACCATCAGTTTGCAATACTTTTACTGTTTCATTCATATAAAGATAGTGACAGTTGCTATTTATAAAAACGTGTTTACCTTCAACAATTTAATAAGAACTTTGAACAAAAATACTTAATTCAATTTATTATTTCAATAATACATTAACAAATACTTCCATAACAAGACGCAGATCTTTCGTCCCAGTTAACTATGAATATAATTTAGCAACCAGTAAGTAGCTACGCGTTACAAATATGAATACAAACAAAGCTGTTTCAGACAAAAATAGTATTGTATTGCCTTATACGCAGCTCTGGAGCTTTAAAAGGAGGGTGTTGACAACCAAGAGCAGTCAAGTAGCGCATATTGATTTTTTATTTGCATACAATTATAAATTCCATAAAAAATGCATTATTCCACAGCTTAGTAGACTCGACGTAAACTTATTTAATGCGTAAGAATGCATAAACAAGGCATTACACTTTACAGGATTACTCAAAAACGCTAAAAGTAGTCGAACACATACTGTTCCCTGCCATTAATTGTTTGTTGGATAAGGTATGAATGTATTTTAGGTTAAATGTTAACTGGTATATACTAACCAATTAGACTCACTATTGTTTACATCAACATATTAAATGATACTGCCTTTTATATACTTTGGTATTTTAATTCTTTTTTTATATAAAGTTATTAGCTAATTTACAAGAAAAAAATTTTGAGACGTACTAGTAGACTTACATATTTCTTTAAAGAGATTTCTTCCAGCGATCATAGACCTGCGATGTTTAAGTAAGTTCGTGCATAATTTCTTTGTTTATGAAACGAATATGGTGTTTTTTTTACTATCAGTTCAGTATAGTAGTGAGGAGGTTTCATATTTTCATTATATTTGACCTTGGACTACAGAGACACACCGCGGAACTCTGTTAGTTTAGAGCGAGTAGTACAAATTCGAAAACCAAGCAAGCCCACTGGCAGCGGCTGGCGAGAGCTGGGCCTTCATCATTCTTGCTTACTTGGTCAAAAAAGGAAAATATTTTTACAAAAAAGAAACTGACTTCAGACCAAAGTAAAAATATTTTATATTTTTTATTCCCGCCCATGTCTTCTGTCCCGGCTGAGCCCTTAGTTGGCTTGCCATAAAACACACGGTAAAGCTGTAAAGGCCAGTAGGGCCAACAGCAACTACACAATCCGAAAAAAAAAATGTGTTGGGCCTACTAGAACCCCCTTTTTATAGCCCAGGTCTTGCCTTAAACGCTTGGTGAAGCTGTAAAGGCCAGTAGTGTCAACAGCAACTACACATACGTAAAAAAATAGAACCCCTTGGTGGTCTACAACAGACAAAACAATCCTATCTGTATAATCTTTAGTAGCTTTACAAACAAAGGTGCAAATAGCAGTCCATTAGACCTGCACTTGATAGTTAGTCCTAATCCGATTTAAAAGATTAGTAGCATTATGCGATAAAAATAAACCACCACTAAATGTTAGTCGTTAAACAGAGATGGGATCTGTCATGCCGCCCATTATCTGGGAATGACGGATGGATTCGAACTCCATTTGGTTTAAGGTTTAGTTTATAAGCTGGAGTAGCTTGCGAGCGTAAATGTACGAACAATACACACGATCATATCATAATATTGTAACACCTGATTTTAAGAGGTGTTCGTTGTTCGTATTTTTTGTTGATTATCGTTTTTATGAGCTTTCGTTTCCGTTTTATAGAGTTTTCGTTTTCGTTTCATCGAGTTTCCGTATCCGTTTCATCGGGTTGCAATAACAACAGTGCTAAGTAACGTATTGATAAACGAATCAATCGCCGGCGTGCCGGATGTTAAGTGAGTCGGAGCTTATTACTTTAAATGATGACGTCCACAATGGGGATTGCATCACTGCAATAACTGCTACACCTTGCCGCGGATAATTTGCTAGCGAAAAATATTAATTACATTGTGAAAATTTTGGATGAAAGTTGCTTAAAATTATTCCGATATTCATTGAATTGATTAAAGGCTTTTTATCACTCTTCGTATTAGCGAGGTTCTGTATCCGTTTCATAGAGTTCTGGTATCCGTTACATCGAGTTTCCATTTCAGTTTCATCGAGTTCTCGTTTCTGTTTCATTGAATTTCAAATCACAACAGCGCTAAATAATGTATTGATAAACAAATCAATAACCGTCGTGCCGGACATTAAGTGTGTCGAAGCTAATTAATTTAAATGATGACGTCCACAAAGGGGACTGTGACTGCGATAACCGCTACACCTTTGCGCAATTGAACGGTGGAAGCGAGAAATTGACTCTCAAATGATTGGCTTGAATGATTTAATGTTCGTATTCTTACCGTTTGCCATTTTTATTACATGAAAAAAATACTTATGACGATCAGGCGTTACATTTAATACCATTATCTTAGTGATAAATGACACTGAAAGTTCACAAAACTTTGGATGAAGATTGATTTATATTTTCTGATAGATGCCTAGGAAATAAAAAAATAATATATCTACCTATATATTGGTTTCTACTTCATCCTCGCGCAGCCTTGAAAATCTAAATCCTAGATCTTTTTCCATTTTTTGTCTTTTACGTTTCATCGTCTTTCCGCATCCGTTACATAAAGTTACCGTTATTTGTTTCATAGAGTTTCCGTATCTATTTCATAGAGTTACTTTCCGTTTCATCGAGTTTATTAAGCGCAAAAGCGCTGCAGAATGTATTGATAAACGAATCAACCACCAGCGTGCCGAATATGAAGTCTGTCGGAGCTAATTAATTTAAATGATGACGTTCACAATGGGGACTGTGACTGCGATAACCGCTACACCTTGGCGCAAGGATTTGTTCGCGAATAATATGAAATACCTCCAAAGTTTAAAATTTGTGTCGTTACCACTACCCTAATGTTACCACATTAGTAGTCTACCGACTATTCCGATAAATGTCTTTGCATTTATTGATGTCTTTTTTTAGTTTTCGTTACAACGAGTTGTAGTTTCCGTATCATCGGGTTTCCGTTTCCATTTCATCGAGTTTTAAATCATAATAGCGTTACAGTACATATTAAAAAACGATTCAATCAACACAGTGCTGGATGTTAAGTGTGTCGGAGCTAATAAATTTAAATGATGACGTCTACAAAGGGGACTGTAACTGCGATAACCGCTACACCTTTGCGCGAGTGAACGCTAGAAACAAGACATCGACTTCTGAATGATTGGTTGCCGTATTCGAATGATTTTTAATTTCATTTATTTTATTTTCTTTAGGAAAACTTACAACTAGTACATAGTATAACATTTTTTTAACGGCAATAAGTTAGCGCTTGACTACAATCCCACCTGATGGTAAGTGGCGATGTAGTATAAGGTGGTAAAGCGCACTAACTTAGTAATAGTTATGAAATTATAATACATTAATAGCCATTTATAAATTTCCACATATAGACTTAAATTAAATAATTTAATAAGAATAACAAGTCAGAAGATAACAAGGTAATAAAAAGTGTAATCAAAATGAGTTAGTAAAGAAATTATTAGCTAGCTTAAATTTAAATATTAAATTTGCAAGAAAATCTTGCTATGTCCGCACAAGATTAAGTCCAAAAAAGCGGTTACTTTTCCGATCTGATAAGCTGCATAGATAGGATCTCGAGTCCATTCCCAGCCTATCAAAAATTTGAACCCTGAATTTAGATTTCCGTTGAGACTATTCGCGTATTCATCTTTACCTTAGAGAGAGCCTTAATGTGAGTTTACCAATGTAAACATTATTGGTCCAAAGAGGATCCTACGACCAAAATCAATTATCTTTCACCAATTATTGCGTCCAACAGCGACTGTACCAACAACCATTGGACCTTGGCGACTGATTGGAGAGTGAAAGCGAGTAACTGCACCAATTATTGGTTTGTTTACTATAATAATAGACGAGATCATTTTTATGTAATTGAAGTAGGAAACGAGCTTGAAGTCTTTTTTTTTTGTTATTGTGTAAAGGTAGCAAACGAGCATGCAGTCCACCTGATGGTAAGTGGTTACTGCCGCCCATGGACATCAGTAA
>DWNR01000030.1:0-31754 GCA_018250455.1 Polygonus leo | reverse complement strand
TCAATCGGTTAACGGGAAGAGGGTTAAATTTCAATTACTAAATTAGACCCAAATAAATAAATAAACAAACGGGGTGACCTAAATAAAACCGTTTAAAAAAATGAACAATGACTCTCACACATTCATTAAATTTTTAAAATCATAATCCTGACACTTAATACCAATTACTTTTAAATCCGCTTCGTATCACCATATTCATTACAAAAAGTCTTGTTCAGGGTCCAATAACAGTAACAGGGTCCATTACAGCGAGGTTGGGGGGACGTTTCCGTTTATTTCAGTGAAACAACTCACCTAAATCCGTTTCGTTTTAATTGTGCCACCGCGGTTCTGATGGAGAATGGCCGTTTCAGAGCCATTCTTATGAAACTTTCATTGTGTTCGAATGAGCTGCCTTTCATTCTAGACCAGATGGATGAATTCGTGTTGGGATTTTATTGTTACTTTTTTGTTATTTTCTTCTTACTCTTCATGTTGTTATAATTATCAAGTTCATATTCTGTTAAATTTTTAAGTTTGTACCTCGTAATGTCGCTTACATTATGAGAAAAATCTTTTGATGACTGGGACGGTCAATCGTCACCAAAGGACACTTACAATAGCAGATAAGAATATGGAGATTGTTTAGTGCGTATTTTTGAATCAATTTGATTTGATGGCCTTTGAAAATATATTTATTAGATTTAACTAGATTATCTGATGCATGGGAATTATCACTCAGAATATAGTATTGCCTTTGTAATACATTTTGTTATTTATAGTTTATTTCTTAACTTGTATTCATTGTAAATCAATAAAAATCGTAGTTTCAATAATGTAGTTGTATTATCCCTTCTTAGGTAAGGAAGGATCTCATCCTTATCTACAGATGAGAATATTGTAAAAAGTATGCAAAAAACCCTATCTAGCTTTCCTCCTTATCCAAAAAGAATATACTTACAAGAATATTTAGAAGTACTAACACAAACAAGGATAACATTACTTATAATTAACTTTCCGTCAGTACTTTTTTAAATTATTTTTATAGCTATCTCACACGCAATATAACTTTTGAAGACTAAGGTCACTTCATGATTTATAGGATTTAAAATAGATTATCTAATGCAAGAAATTATCAGTCGGATTTTGATAATGACATTGTTATATATTTCTTTATGTACAGTTCTTCCTTAAAGTCACATTCATCTAAACATTCAATAATGAAGTTAATTGTTTGAATGTATTTTCAATAATGTAGTAATTTTTATCAGACATCCCTTTATAGGTAAATAGGGAGGATGTCGTCCTTATCTACAGGTGAGAATATTGCAAAAAGTATGTAAAAACTTCTTTCTAGCTTTCTAGATTGTCCAATAAGAATACCTGCATTCAAAGGGATACGTTGAAGCTCTTATACAAACAAGAACAACAGTAGGTACTTATAATTAACTTTCCGAAATCTATAACGTTGCTATATAGACTCCGGCACCGCAGCGCCACCAGGCGGTCGTTAAGGGTTCGATCTCGCGCAGTTTACGACGAGAGCACCGCAACCAGCTGAATAGTTAATGAAGCGGTTTTATTTAGGACATTGCGATAAATAAATTAGCCGTGACGGAGTATTAGGGGTGGAAGTCCAGACGGACTGTGGTCTTTACAATTATTTTTACGTTACCTACTTCTGACGACTAGGGTCTCCTAATTTATATGTGACCAATAACCTCACATTTTAATTTGATATACATTTTTTTAGAAACACCTGCTACACGGCGGTATAGTCAAAGGAACATACCAAATTGAAAGTAGATCTCTGTAGGCAGAGTGTCAAAATGAACTGCAAAGTAGCAGATATTCCAAAGGTATACACCAAGCTACCAGGTTTTCGCACCCAAAGCCTGCCAAACCCCAGTACCAAGACTACATTGTCCGTCCATATGTCACAAAGTGATACCACTCGAATCATAGACAGATAAATATTTTCTATTGTTTCACACCATAAAATATAATTTAACACCATAATGTAGAAGCACTCAGTAGGTTAAGGTACAAATAGAGAAAAGGGCCATAGTAAGATATCAAAGGTTAGGCTAATAAAGTAGAATTCATATAGTTCGACCGGGGAGGTACCACCGCCACCCTTATAATCCTTCTTGAAGCAATTTATTGTATTTTGGATTGCAGCAGCGTGGTTGCCGGCTATACTTATACACGCGGCGAACATCTTAGTATCAGGGGTAACAACGCATCTGTGATCAAATTCAGGTATGATTCAATCGTAATTGGGAATGATTATTGATGTCCATGGGCGGCAGTGGCCACTTACCATCGCGTAGACTGCATGCTCGCTTGCTACCTTTATACAATGAAAATCATCATAAGAGGTAGACACTTAATTTCTTTACACAATGTGTACATTTTAAATTTAAATTGTAAATGTTATCTGGCATGTAAACGTACCTATTTAAATTGCTACATTCACATAATTACTTTATTCAACCCATAAACATCGTGCAAAAAGGGCCCCAGAACACAAGTGCTTACATTCTGTTTAAGCGGATATTTTTCTTTGGAAACCAGGTTAAATTTTCTGCCTCGCCTCGTTCGAGCGACGACAAATTATGCTGCAACGACATTATTTCAGCGAGGACTAAATTCAATTAATATTAGCGCCAAACTACGTAACTTAAGGTTGCCTTTCGGTTATTTTCCGCTCCAACTACTTCACAAATTTTTACTTAATTAAATTTTAACTTCATGCAAAATTGTGTACTTTATAACAAATGAAAACAGGGTATAATTAGGGTTACGTTCCTTAAAATACCAACTGGACCTATATTAAGTTCCCCGTTTGTCTGTCCGTTCACTGAACCGGAACCAAAATAGGCAAAAATTGAAATTTCTTAAAAATAAGTTACTGTAGCTACCATAACAAAAATAACCGAGTTCATAGTAAAAAAGTATCTATATGTATATTAATACGACCAGCAAAAACTTTGTACCCCTTTTTACGTGGACGCAGGAGTATGAAATTTGACAGCGTTAAATTTTATCCCACCAAAAAAAAAGGTAAAAAAAAGGAGAGCCAAATACAATACAAAAACTATGCTTGGCTGTGGGCTTCGCCGCAAAAAGAATGGAGATCTAAATGAGTGCCAAGTTTTTACAAAATTCAAAAATGTATTTATAGGAACAAAATAGCATTATGAACAAGTATGAAACTGTATTTCTTTGTTTTCTTAGATACCTATAACAATTGCTGTTATTTAAAATGTGAGATCTTAAAGTAGGTTAGATTTGACTTGGCCAGTTTTCATTACATCAGTCATTTTATAAAGTTATCCAAACATTTTTTTTATTCCTGATAAAAACAGGGTATAACACAACATAAATCTATCTTTTAGTTCGTCTATTTAGATTTGTATTATAGTAGTATATGTTTCTCTCGTTATTATATATTTCAGGAATGAAAAACAACGTGTTAAACTTAGGCTTGGTGTTCGAGTTGGCGCTCGCCGCCATGTTATGTTACGTTCCGGGCATAAATACGTTCTTCCGTACCTATCCGCTACGTTTTCATTGGTAATTTCATTAATTAATTTTCATGTGTTGACTCCAAGGACTTCAAGGACTCCAAGGGCGGATTTATAATAAAATAAGCTAGTTTGTGGATATATTTGGAAAGTGTGTGCTTAATACCTAATACCTTTGTCGAAGTAGTGAATGATATCGATAAACGATAACATCACTTCCTGATTCAAACCCATGACGCCCCAAATTCTTTAATTTAAAGGCCCTTTCAAGTGTCTGTATATTGTATATTATTACAGTTTAAAAATACATCCTGTGACAGACGGACTGATAGACAACAGAGTCTTAGTAATAGAGTCCCGTTGGCATCCATTGATACGGGGCCTGAGAAATAAATGTGTTAACGATAACCTTTTAACTTTTACAAATGTTTTCCAGGTGGTTCTTAGCTTTTCCGTTTGTTGCGATAATGTTCGTATCGGAAGAATGTAGAAAATATTGCATCCGACGGCGATTGTTCGGGGGTTGGTATAACAACCTTACCAGTTATTAAAATATTAACAAATACCTACCTATTAATATTATAGTACTTTGTTTTTAAGAGCTCGAAGATTGCATATTTAGTTATTTAATAAAAGTATCAATACATTGTCAATATATCTGTGTATTAAAATAAACATGAATAAGGAATCTGTGTATTATATTTTATCTTTGGCCTTAAAAAAAGAAAACACATGTTTGCCGGAAATGACTATTTTTATTTGCCTCTGAGTAGTAACATTGATCCCACAAAAATTGTTTAATCTTAAAACAGGACACAATTAATTTTAACAACAATATTATACTTAAGTAACTTACATGAGCAACAAATAGAACCAACAAATATCATCAAACAACTCCATATTTTTAACAATACTCGGTATTCATTATCTTCACTGTTATACAGATATGTCTGTATTCGTCTAAGGCACGAAGGTACTCAAGCCATTTACAATGATTTTACCATTGAAATTATGAGACATGATTAAAAATTAAATTTAATGCTTAACTTAATCCAGATCTTTACATATTAGATAAATTTGTGTTTCAAGTCTTTATTAGACAGTGTAGCGCATGTATATTTCATGATTATTTATGTATAATTACTCTATCCGATAATAATTTTAAGTAAGCGACACACAGTATTCTCGATACAATTATGACAATAACAACAATAAACTATTAAAACAAAATAACATTATTTGCAATTAAAATTAACTACTATTAAAAAAATTAAAATGATATAGTACAAATTGCACATGAAACATTGCGATATAGTAAACACTAAAATACGTTACATAATGTAGGAAGCTCGATACGAAAAAAAAAGAGATGTTATGGCCTGTGACAAGTCATTACGAGACCTACTCATAGCCTAGAAAAGTATCTAATTTTTAAAGAGGATATTTTATAGTGTACTACAATGATATATTAATTTCGATACATAGTGGGCGGGGAGGGACGACGGCGAGGCGTGCACGGAAAGACTGCGTGACGTGATTTCACACAGCGTGAAGCTTCAAGTGCTATGCAATTTCAAAACCTAAAGTCCCTTACTCATGAAAAATCTTCAAAGTGTCGTCCAGTTTAATGCATTAATTTTATTATTGTTTGAATGCCGTTTAGGACCTTAAAAATTTCTGAGGTGGTTATTTTATCAACGAACATAGTTGTATTACGACTCAATCATTAGTATGCTAAAATATGATCATACTTCGAGGGTGTCTTTTTTGAAATTGCACAGCCGACTTTCATTCAGATGTGGATACTGTAAGATAATAAGCCACAAAAGGGATGGTGGCCACAAATTTAATAACACATTGCCTTGTTTTTAACAGTTTTGTTATACATCATAAGACGGGACTAAATGAGTTTGCGTTCACTTCTGCTCCGTCGAGCGCGTCGTCCTGTCTCGTTCTCGGCGTGACCACTGAATACGTACACTTAAATCACAACGTGGAACATCCCGCTAGCGTCCCGTCCCACCGCAGTTTATTTGTACCCCCCATGTGTGTCAAAAACTTAGGTTAGCTACGTTTAATTTTTCACTACGCCTGGTTCAGTTATACCGTATATTGTTCTAGTAACTCGACGAAAAATCAGAAATATTGGCACAGAGGGAGCATTAATAATGAACTTTAGGTACACGGCAACGATATTGCGTACTTAAAAATTGCAGGCCGGGTAGTCGAACTACACACAAAAAACGTGATTTTTAATTATCGTTCCTATGAAATTCGCCAACAGGTCATAATTGTGCGTCGGTGAAATGAAAACAATGGCGGGAATAGCAATACACCCTGTATTTTATATACGCCCTCGTCGAGCTCAGTGATCTATCTACATATACCATATCTGAAGTATGTCTTTGGCAAAATGGCAACAAAACTTGAACCATCGCACAAAAAATATTATTTAGGACATAGTTTATATAGGACATTTGTACTAATGACATGACAAAGACTGTTAGTATTTTCTATCTATCACAGCTAAACAATAACGCAATAGTAAAATAAGGGGAGGAACACCGCCGTCATATTTTATGTTTGAAATTAAATATGTTTCTTTGACATTTCACGTTTTTAATATAATTAAAGTAATACTCATTAAATCCGTAATAAAAAAATTGTATAAAATGGGCACTCCTCCTCGAAATAAAATCTATCTAGTTATTACACAAAAACTACATTACTCTAAATATCTAAGAAAATTGTAAAAATTAAGTTAGTAAGTAAACTCCACTACACAGCTAATTATATGAAAAGAATTTAATACACACTATAAGAAATAGATGCAATTAAATTATATAGTAAAATCATCACACAAAAATGCATTGTGAAAAGCTATGAAGTCGGTTAAAAAATTTAAATAGCAAACAAATTGACTACTATACTACTTAATTTTAAATAATTCACATCTTTACAAAAGATAAAGATTTAAGTAACCAAGTACGTTAAAAGTTTACTACTATTTATCTACTCTAAGTACGCAGATGATCAATCTCTACATCAGTCTGATTTACTTTTAAAAGGTAAGTATAAGATAAAATAAAATAGTTTTAAGAGTAGGTAAGTATTTAAAAAATCTACCAAAGATAAAATATGTAAATTCAAAAATTTTCCACCTATTAGTAATATTAATAAAATTTAATGACAAACTCTACGTTAAGATTTTATTAGTACTTATCGTAGGAAATAGAAATGTCGTCTAATATACGGACACAGCATTAACTTGCTGCAATAGCCCATTTAATAAACATTTAGAAAACTACTGTCTACGTGGCTAAACTATAATAAATTTATTGCAATATACTAGGTACTGTATATTCCTAGCACATTTAGTTATGTAAATATATCACATGGCAATATTTATCAGAAACAATTCCAACTACATACAACAGTAAATAAGTATTTAGAAAATAAATCTTAAGTAATCTCGAAATACCAAATAATTTGAGTCCTAATCGTTCAGGGACGACAGACTATAATGAAATTATGAACAAATCAGTTTTCAGTATTAGATACTTATTGCTGCAAGTTTTTATATCCCACTGCCGGGCATAAACCTCATTTCACAACTTAGAAACACTAGGAACATAGTCCACCATTATGAAGTGCGTGAATGTGTGAATTCGTGGACAAAGAAACATCGAACGAGAAATGTTCAACCCGTGATATTCGTAATATCCGAATCGTTCTTAGACCACCGGCAAAGTTGAACAACTGCTCCAATGACATCAAACAATATATATAGCTTAATCTGCGCTGAAATGCGCTTGAATTTTAGTAGTCGCCTATCTGACTTAATTTATTTGTTGCTTTAGAGTGCAACCGAACATATTGCATCAAAATTAGAGTGAGCAAGTCACAAAACATCCTTAGGTCTACATATTTTCAATCTTATTCCATCAAATCGGCTTTATGGAATGAAAATGATAATTATTTACATTTGTTTACACTCCAAAAGTAAATTGACCCATAAACCGCTTATCAATCAGGTGACAAAACAGGAAAGCCAAAATTAGAATTAGGATGTCACACATACGTCATTTCCTACAAAACTAATACTGTATAACGGCCCACCCATAAATTAAATCACACAAAATTGCGTGTCAGAGAACATGTTACAATATCTAATGAAATGTCTTTAATAAACAATTATATACTTCTAAAAATACGTTGCAACCATCGAATCAGCAATCATGATACGAGTTCGTGTAATTTGTGGAAGGCAACCGGAAAACCCGATCTGTCGGTTAATTTTAAACATATCCTAATTGTTTATTTTCTTGTCTTTCCCGCTTTAAAGAGACGATGAACCTGTGACGTAGTTTTCATTTATTCAAGTACTGCGAAGGCGTGCGGCGAGGTGCGCGTGTATGGCGGGCGCACTTCGCATGTCCGCTATAGAGTGCCGCGTCTTCATGAGTGCTTCTTCCCGGCACACATCGTCTTGTAGGATGCACTCCATTATTTTAGCTACAATTGTCGACGGTGGAACATGAGGATTCCCTGGAAACACGATTATGATCGTTACGAATCACATGCGTGACTAGAGATACGAGAAAAGCCGAAGGGTAACATTTGGAAAGAAAGAAAGAAAATCGGAGGTGTCTCAAAAAATAACGAAACATTAAAACAAGTCTTTCTGACTTTGCCAATGACAATTTTATGCTCATATGGGTAATGTCTATTCAAATCTATACTTAACCGATACTAATTCGACACAAAGACAGAAGATTTCACAGTGACAAGATAAACTATTTTTACCTCAAGTGCAGAGTTTCTAAGTATTGAAAATTTGAAAATGATGTGCGTAAAATATATATGTATGTATTTGTCACAAAACAATCCATCAAAAACTATTTATGTAAATTAAAATATGTATAGGACCTACACTATACTTATCATGGTACTTATGAGTTATCTCTTCGAATGCCTTGACTTGTTACGATTCACCGTAACTTTAGACAACTTTTTATTCTTAAAACTTACCGTTAAATTTTGAATTAAAATAATAACTCATTGGAAAGAAAATTAAATTAAGCAAAAATAAATAAGTAGTGTAGTTACATAAACGCGTAAAATTTTAAAACGAAAATGACTTAAAAATTAGAAATAAAATAAGAAACTAAAGTACGTATATAATACAGAAGCATGCACATGCAAACATCAGTAACCATGAATACAACTTACTGTACGGCAATTTCAGGAACCTGATACGACCTATGATAGCTCGAGGGAACAGGTTTCATGAAACGGCAAACAGGTGTGCAGTGCTCTGTTAGTAGGTCCATTATTGTTAGTAAAATAGCAGTCTTACTGACTTTCAAAGTTGTATATGGTATATATAGCTTATATTATTATATCATGTTAAATAGATTTATGTTCTGTTCAATATTGTTAATGCTGAAGCAATTAATGGCCAGATATTATTGTTGTTAATAGATATTGTTAATAGTATTAGCCTGTCTTTAATTGTATTAAATTTAAATTGTTGTAGACTTTTAGTCTAATTACAAGAATGACTCATTTTTAAATATTTAAATAATTACATCTATTTTAAACCTGTTAATGCATCAATACAATACAATTACGCAATTTTATGATTATTACGTGTAATTACGCGATATTGCGCTCTACTTGACACACATATCAATTCAAATTACAGACATTTAAATACTTCACTTTAATTACTGTTTTGCAACAAATATTCACAAATTGTATAAAATTATGCGAACCTAAATGGTTTGCATAATTTCATAATTAATTTGTGTCAGTTTTATTATCAGAAATATATTTTTACTGCAGGAGAAATATTATAAAAAAAAATTGTTACCCAGACATGTTTATTTAATGGAGATGGTTTGTTTAATTAATTATTGTGACAATTTAAATATCATAAATAACCCTTATTTTATGTTTCTTTGCCAACACAATTCATTCTAAATTGATTTTATAACAACCAAAGTTTGTACATGTTATTGTTAACAAATACCATTAATGATATAATCCCCATACCACTTTATAAACTGAATCTATTATATTACATTACTATATTTACACCCACCAATGTACCAGTATATCATTTACACATAAAGAATGTACTTACCAGTAAGTCCCCTGTATCCAAAGACTCCACAATCATGCATACGCATTGAATGATGTTCATCCTTTATGAACTGTTCTGTGCTAATGCCTTTAAGCTGAAAATGGTTAAACTTTAAAATACTGTTTTAAATTTACTTGACACTTTAAAAAATCAACTATTTGTGTCTATATTATGTTTTAATTTTAGGAAACAGATGTATATAAATAAACAATTTGCAATTTTACAAAAATGATATATACAACATGTGCTATGATACTAAAAAGCACAAAATTTTGTTACTTTTGTAAGAAATACACATTCATTACAATAATCATTTAGAATCACACAATTACAATCACATACAGCAGCATGAACATTCTTATCTTACCTTAGATGGCACTAAGAATCTGTCAGGTATTCTTTGCAATTTTTGCTGTTTCTCACTTGGTCCAAAACCTAAAGCTAAAAGAACGGATTCAGCATCCACTTTTCGGGCTCCGAGTACATTTAAAACTGAACTTCCACTTGATCCACTGCCATCAGACTGTAAATAAAAATATCAACTGATTTTTTCCTCAAAGTATCATAATATTTTATCATATTATATTATTATAGAAACAGTTATCCTAGAGGTTATAATTTGGCATTGAGATTTCATTTTATGCCAACAATACAAGCAAGCGGTCTTTAAAAATATGTACCTGTAAAGAGTGATCCCGAAACAAAGGATTTTTAAACCGTGGTGAGCATCCTTCAGATTGAATTGAATGATCTCTCTGAAGTTTGTTCTTAACATTCCTGATGGGCGTTGTGGTGGGCAACACACCACTCTCTAATGACTTCCTTTTCCATGCTTCTCTCGGCAATGGCACTTCTAAAGTTTTCTCATCATTTTCATTATTGTCATTTTCAATAACATCTTTATCCTTACTTGCTTCGCAATGTGTCTCCACAACTGTGTTTTCAGTAACAGTTTTTGTGTCTGAGTCTACTGTATTGTCTTCTGTTTTACCTTCATTCGTAGTCTCATTAGTGTCTGCTGTCACAGCAAAGGATGTTTCAGCATTGGTGTTTGTGTCAGCAGGCAGTGAGTCGAGCCACTGTTGCACGGGGCTACTACGTCTCATGTCGTCAATTACTCCACTAAGCCACCCTCTTACTTTACGCTCTAATATAGAAGACACAGACTCATTAAATGAATCTGTGAAACAATGTTGTCAATTTAGGAGGTTATACATTAGTTTTTCTAATTTTAACATAATTCATTGTATTTTTAAGGATATTAACAAACCAAAACAAATTACTGCTTTGCATGGAATGATTGTTAACCAGAAAGTATAATGGATGAGAAAAGGGGAAGGGCCAAACAAATTAATGAATAAGTCATATAACAAACATAACAATAACAAATTTAACAAACAAGGACAAATTGTGAGGTAATATTGTGATAAGGGGTAATAAAGGAAAGTTAATTAAACATTACATATTTTGTAATCAGTTTTTCCTTAAATTTAATTTATTTGTCAAGCAATATCAAGCAGGATTAATCCCATAGTTTATTACAAATCACTCACAATGAGAATTGAGGTTTGCATCTCAGGACTATATATAGTATTGACTTTTGTTACATAAATATTATATAAATTCCATGACATCACTACATGCTTTCACAATGAAAACTATTGTTAAGATACCAAAATGCTGAGTTCTTCGTGATAACCTAATGTTGTCATATTTATCACCATGCACTTAGCTACCATAACGGTCCACAGCCTAAATAGTATTCTGAGAAGCAGTCCAAGCCCAGCAAATGATAATGTACTTCAGTTACCAAACACATGTAGATATATTTTAGATATTAATGTCAGGGAGACTTTACGTTTTAGACTATTATGTGTTGAGTGTATCTGTACTAAACATGATTTTGTATTATAAATACAATGACTGTAAACAATGAATGACAAAAAGTTGTATTCCACAAACAACTGAAATATGAACAATTGTATAGGTACATCTCGATAAAGTGTAACCAATCGCTAACTAATATAACTAATTGAATGATAACAAATAAAATATTAATGAGAAGACCAATGTCTGGAGGTCAAGTTTATATACCAGCTTTTAACATATCGTTTTAACACAACAAACCTTGATTATGATCCATCCTTTTCCAAAACAAGGCAGCATGCAAGAAAGGACTTATAAAACAAACGTGCAGATATTTTTGCAACAGGTTCTTACTGGGTACTTGTTTCGTCAAGCGGAAAATATCAGTTACACTCACCTTTACTTATTTATTAAGATGAAAAATGTGAATCATTCACTTCCTAACTAAATTAACAACCAATTTACTTAAGTATTACGCAGGGAACACAAAATTTTATAACTAAAATTGAAAATTTTTATGTACAACACAATTCATTCTCTCAGTTTTTAATGTAATTTGACAAATTGAAATTGACATCTGGTGAATGACATTGACATTAGTATTATGACATTGAGTTTGTTTTTAGCAATAATTGTTTTTCGGTTCATTATGATAGACAAAGGTTGCTATAATTATACTGCCAAGACATTACATAAAACATTTATTATCTTTTTTTTAATGTCGAAAATAATATCGGTTGGATTAATCTAGGAGGAATTCATCCTGCCTACTTATTTAAATGCTAACTATGGCAGATTTTAATATAGATCAACGTTGAATACTGGTCCTTAGTTTAATACTCATCTGGAGTTTAATACGATTGGTTGCATATGAAAATATTTCAAAATCTTAATCTACTTAGTACTTTTGCATATTGTATAACGAATTGTACAAAATTAATTTAATTTGTAATGTTGTAATTTTAGTTATTATACTCTTATCTTAATATTTGTGTACCTTACCAGGTCATATGTTACGATTAATCTTATCAAAACACCGTCATGTATCATACAAATGAAAGTGTTCATTAGATTTTGTTCTGTTCCAATGACGTATTCTACTCTTAATAATTTTTGGAACGAAATTCCTTATCGCGCGTTACGAAGGAGGCTAGATGGAAAAAAATCAGACGAAAAGTTGTCAGACGCGCGCGTCTGCTGTGTATGCGTACATTGTTTTGTCGTGTTCGTGTGTATGTAGTTTTAGTTATTTTTTGAGATGATCGTTTGCTTTCCAGATGGAAAATAGTATTCAGCAATAAAGAAAGTTGTGTCATAACTTTAGGTAGTTAAGTGCCTTCTTGGAAATAGGTTAAGGTATTTCGTATAGGTTGTTAATAAAATATCATTACTTTGGTAAGAATGTTTATTGACAAAGAAAATTTGTATAAAAACAAATCATCAATTTTAAATAATAAATTTTCCTTAGATAGGTAGGTACCCTATGGCCCAGCAGAACTGGGCAGCGCGTTTATATCACTTAAGAAGTGGCAAACAAACCTTCTATATACTAATTTTAATATATAAGTAAGTAAAATTCATTTAGTAAATACTATTTATGTCCTTCGGTTTCACCCGCTTTATAATCACTCAATCTTTCAAATGTCAATATATAATGAAGTAATTCAATTAAAAATACCTCGAAGCCCTTAGATATAAGAACAAAAATGTCTTACAGGCATTAAATGTAACAAAAAGTAAATTTAGACTAGATATACGATAATAAATAAAACCCAAACAATCATTTTTTATACTATATGAAGGTAGCAAACGAACATGCAGTCCACCTAAGTAAGTGATCACTGCTGCCCACGGACATCAGTAATTATCTCTAAGTACGATTGAATTATACCTAAGTTTGATCACAGATGCGTTGCTACCCCTGAGGACTAAGATGTTCACCTCGAGTATAAGTGTAGCCGGAAATCACGCCTCTCCAAACCGAAACACAATAATTGCTTCACGGAGGATTATGAGGGTGGCGGTGGTACCTCCCCGGTCGAACTATTATTATTTGTAAAACCTTTTTTGCAATTATAGGAAATTCAAATAAGCCTAAAGCAATGAACCTACAAAGAGCTTAAAGCCCTGGGATTCTACAACAAATCGTACATCTGTTGTCAGTTCAATGGCTATTAATAGTTTAAACTGATATGCATAGTTTCAAAATAATGTCAAGCTGTTCATTATAATAACTTATTTGTATAGTAGCAAAACATAAAAGTCTTGCCGTGTAATAGACGAACTAACATAGAAATGCCAAAGCCAATATTGACAGAACTTTCACACACTTTTACAGGTAGAAAACTTAATAATAAGTTACCACGCTAGGTTTTCCTTCAAAATATCTAAGAAATCAGTGATAGTCTAGTGATTTAGAATCCGACTTATCACGGGGGTATACACGCCTAAGAAATAAAAAAAAAACTAAAGTGTGTGTGAAATCTACCAATTCGCACTTGACCAGTACGGTGGTCTGTGGCCTTAATTCTTCTCATTGTGAGATGTGTTTAATTAGTACCCAGCAGCTGAACAATAATGGGTTGTAATTAATGATGTTGACAAATAATCTTACATAAAACTGACTAAATGGGAGTGCACGCGGGCGAAACCGCGTGGACATACCCGTCCCTAATAAACTCTACACGTTAGACTACGGTGTTCATTTGCCACTTCTTTGTTCAAAATGTATGTGAGGACACAAGGTGGTGAATTATATAAATATGTCGACAATTTTTTTCGCTTAAAATACCAACTAATCAATTTTCAATATATTGCATATTGTATAAAAACCTCTACTAATTCACTAGGACAAGTGCCGATGTAATAAATTCCTTATAGTTTGAACAATTTAATGTAACAAGTTGAACGACTAATTCCTTACTTTTTATATTTTAAAGTTACCGGTATTATTAGTGCGCTTGAACAGTTATCAGCCTGACCCATCATTCATTTATTAAATAAGATCACAACAAAGGCTAAGTGTGACTTCGGTTTATAATTTTTATGTAGTTTCCACAACACATGGCGTTGTGACTAAGATATTTTTAACTCGTCTTTATAAATAAGTTTATTTATTTTTTATTTTTTGTAATAGCTACCATAGTAATACACACTCTGTAAAAATTTCAGCCCTGTGAGAGACGAGCGGACAGACAACGGAATCGTAGTAATAGGGTTCCGTTGTGATCCATTGGGTGCGAAACAATAAATAATCAGCAAAGTGCGAGTCGCACTCGCAACGAAGGATTCTCAGCCAATAGATGGCGCTGTGGTTGAATAACAATTACATTTTTGTTTGAAGTATACTTTTAGAAACATTTTCTAAAGTACATTTTTAATGGTAAACTAAAAAACGCCAAAGTTATCAAATTCAACGTCTGTTTATGCGGTGGCCATAGTTATACACATTAAGAAAACCAAGTGTCTAATCAATATGGTTCAACATATATAGCCATGATATATATAGATTAATGCTGTTGAATCATTTGAAATACTTTATTTAAAATTTAAAACAAATTTTGACATTCAGATTGTGCCTTCATGTAACATTATGTAACATATTGCTTACAAATGGTGGTTTTTAAATTAAAAATATAGCACATACTTTTTGTTTTAAATCCACAGAAACAACCTAAGAAATAACAATAAATTTTGTATTATCTAAACATCAAAATATGTAAATACCTAAATTTCTACTGAAAAAAATGTCAAGTCCTTACAAAAAGGATACAACAAAAAACACATGTAATAACTAGACATAATAATATAGTAGGTATTCTAACTAAAAGCACTGACATTCAAATATAAGTAACTATATGTATTTCGTTCACTCATGTGATCTACTAATATTTTTTTGGGATTTCCCTTTAGAACCTGTGACAAGACACTTAGAACTAAATGGTCTTTAGATCAAAAGTTTTTCAAACTGTTTATAAAGATATCCCGAATGGTTTTTGTTATTCAAGCTATTAATAAAGTTCTTCCAACACAAAAACATTCAATCATAATATAATTATTTAAGTCTCTTTGTTTCAACATCATAGGGATTTAAGTACAAAAATGATCTAAAAACAATTTTGTAAAACTATTTTTTAAATTATGGTCAACAACTAAAAGTTCTAACTAAAAGTTCTATGAAAAATTTTGACCACATTTTTCATAGTACTTTTAGTTACAACGTCCTCAGTAATTTGCCGATATATCTTATTTCCATTTTTTACAAACCATTTATAATTTAATTTGTGTATGTAATTACGTAAAGTACAGTTGTAGAGTTTAGTAACTATACAAGAGGCATTGATTAACAACCGCTACATGTACCTAAGTGCATGTATCCCGTAGTTACATGCGTATGCATAAAACAAACTTAATGGAGGTGAGACTGTGTAGTCCAGCTGTGACGGTTAGTATTAGATAAAGAGTGTATAGTTACATATTATACACTCTACAGTATTGATAAGTTAGCCATAGTTGAAGAGACCATACATACAATGAATATTGTTTCAACAATAGCAATAATATAAAATCTATGAAACTACGTTTTTTCATTGATTTTGTTATAATAAAAATATTGACATGTAACTTCATTCCCGTATAATTAAGGATTATATATTTCATTAGAACTGTATAATTAGGAAAAACGTAATCCTAATACTGTCCTATTACAAAATTCGTTCTTAAATGACGTCGCGTAAACTCTCTAAATTTACTCTGCTAAATTTCAGCTTCATAGGTCAAGGAGTTTTCAAGGAGAGTTTAGACGAGTTTTGAGTTCACTCGGAAATATTTTTAAAATAATTTGACATTATAGTTACTAAAATATAAAATAAAAATATTACAACTAATGAATATGGTTAGTTCCAAGTTGTTGTGTTATCCAATTATGTAGTCATTTGCGGTATGTTTAATTATATGCGTACTAAGTGTAGCTAATATTTTGAGGTCGTTAAAACCAAAATATCTATGAAGCGTTTTAGATAAACAAAGCTGTCTTGTGGCAGTACAGTACACAACAGTAGAGAAAACATTTTTATACTTAAAACCCTAATGTGTTTTGGAGACATCGATGCGATTCATTCATATATAAATCGGACACAAAGAAAAAAATCACTTTATTAACTTGTTTGCTGAGACTTTCGCTCTAATTTAGACAGAACTTCTCGCTTTGAGTGTCGTTGTGTACGTGTCAAGTGCCTGTTGAACGGACTATACAGTTTCTACAACCTCACTTTAATCGCTTAAATACAATCATTTACATCGTAAATGACTTACATAGGACAAGTATGTTATGATCAGTATACATAATAAGAAATAATATTTCTAAATTAATTACAACAATTCCTCAATATTTTTAAGTCCAAATAATGACAGTTTCAATTTTTGTTCTATATTTATGTACAATTTGAGATTAGTAATTTTAAATTACTATTTATTACGTAACTACTAATAAATTTATACACATTTGCAAAGTTATACGTAATTCGAACTAAGTTTTTTAATGATAAGAAGGTAATTAGTTAATTTAATATATTCAATCCTAGTAATATTTTTCGTATTTATACCATGGTTATTCAGAAGTGAACGTTGTATAATTTATAATTTCAACATTTTCAATTTCTGTTTATTATTTATATCTGTAATATCTGTTCAAAGATTCTACTTTACTCGTCTACGCACAGGTACATTGTTTGACATAAGATTTTCAATTCACTGACCATAACATATTATACTATTATCTACATCTGTACAATGTGTAGGATAAATAGTCTGGCCATAAATAGTACAAACATACATATTTTGGTTCAAATAGATTGACTTTTTATAAAGTAAATTTGTAAAGCTGGACCCGTCGCCTACTGATTGCCAAATAACGATGTATCATCAGCGTAATTTTTTTAACAGTGGATTAATATAATTTTAAGTCAGACATGTCAATCTGTACTTATAGTGTCATAGTTATTTATTGATAAACCCAGTTTTATATGATAAAAAACCTTCATTATAATCACATTCCATTACATTTTAGTGTAGTTATTAGTCGGTAAATATTTAATAATATAGTCATCTAAAATCGCTTTGCATTCTCTAGTACATTCATAATTGCGTAATAGGATGATCCGATTTTATGTTGTCCTTATTTTTTACTTATTTTTCATTTTAGCTCTAGCGAACCCGGCAGACATAGTTCTGCCAGCACTAAATTTGAGTAATTTTATGTTGTTAAATAGGAACCAGGTAGTTATCCGGGATAAAATCCTATGATCCCTGTGTACAAATTATTATCTACACGAGTGAAATTACATATGTAACTCTGGATTATGATAACCAGTAACATGTTGCCCGGTGCCTTGCTATGTTGCTATATGGACTCTATCCAGAGTACAAAAGTAATACCTTCTCCTGGGAACTATTTCTCCACATTCGATGTGATTGACGTCTATTTCATTTTTATTTTAGATTGAATTAGTATAATATATACGCAAGATCATGCACATGTTACCTACGGTAACAACTGTCATGTGTGTACACAAATAGATAGGTTTTATTTGTCAAAAACACCTTAAATTACGAATTGCGTAGCAGTGTATGACCCCGAATTTGCAAAAGAAGTATTAGTAGAGCTTTTTTTTCTTAGAGTATATTAAGACAGACCCTTTAAATGTGCAAATAACTTACGAAATTACGAAAATAATTCAAGTACAGACTACACAGTATATAGTCGTTATGAAATTTACTGTACTGAATGTTATTCATTCACATAGATATGAATCAAGATTAAACACCTATGTCGCTTATAGACTTAAACCAAAAGATATTTATATTATTTATAGACTTACAGGCTTATAGACTTAATCGAAAAGAAGCGACGCGAAGATCATTTTAGACCACCTCATTCGGTGTTTCTTGTTCACCAATGATTTTTTCGTTTCTCTTAATTTCTTATTACTTTACGTGGCATTACAAAGCAATAAGTTAAAATAAATAAAAAAAATACGTGCAACCCCTAATCCTGGAGGACAAGAGGAATTTTGTATTGGCACTACTCCTTAAGATTAAGGAATTAATAATAACACAGCATAATTCTGAAAAATCAATTACATTGTTCTTTCCAGAAGCTTTGAAGGTTCGAGAGAACGCGGAAAGTGCAACTTCTTTATCCTTAACGTGCTCCCATCGTCCCATTTGTATATATACATATACATTATGTACATAATATCATGTTGATAATGACATTAGTAATTCAAAGCAGGTACATAAAATTCTAACAAAATAGCCAGACTAGATATCGAATCATTGTTCAGAACATTGTAGTATATTTTCTGTAAAATCTTAGTGTAGCTTTATATTACAAAACATACTAGCGCTCTCCACCTTGTAGCACCTCATTACATCGTGCAACATAAAACTTTTATCGAATCTCTTTATCTACTTAGTTATAAAACAACATTATATAAATAAAGAATATTTTTTTTTTCTATAAACACATAATTTCTTTTTATAACTTCAATATGGGCCATATTATATAAACACCTGTCGCGTTGGGCTTTCGTCAACGAAGTCGTGTGCGTGGATGGATAATGTTCAGCGGCGGACCGCGGGCCGACGTCGAGACGAAGCGCCCAGAGCGTGCGGTACCTTAGCTAAACAATTTGTGCAGATTCAGGTCAGGTAAAGATTACTTTAATTCCTAAATCACATTTGGACACTAATATACATGTATAACTACTTTCAACAAGTGTCAATATTGAGCAGTACGAGGGAGGCCGCGAGAGCGCGCGGCGCGCAGCCTACGTCACGCCGGCCCGTACGCACAGTCGCCGCGACGCGCGCCGGCCGACTCCTCGCCCGGCAGCACGGCCGCGCGTCGCCACTGGTCGCGTACGCGCTCGACGTGCTGAAGCACGCGTACTACGTTCATACCTGCTAACTTACGCACGTCGTCTTCGCTCCACTCTTTGTCGCGCAAGAGTTCTGCTAGCAAATGTGGGTATCGAGATACATCTTCTAATCCTTCAGGTGGTGCATCAATTCCGTCGTAACCCGCTCCCAAGCCCACGTGGTCGACGCCTGCCACGCGTCTTACGTGATTAATGTGAGCAACTACATCTTCTACGGTAGCTTTATCTCCACAGGATACTAATTTTGCATAGAAATTAATCATAACAACGCCCCCATTTGCTGCGACCAATCTTAGCAGATCGTCTGGAACGTTTCGCGTAGAATTACAAAGCGCCGCAGCACCTGAGTGTGAAAAAATAACTGGTGCTTGTGATGTTTCTAATGCATCTCTTGCTGTTTCTTCACCAGCATGTGAAAGGTCTACGATCATGCCTAGGCGATTCATTTCACGTACTACTGCGCGACCAAACTCCGTCAGTCCACCGGCAGTGCCGGCTGCACGCGCCCACCGTGTATCACAAGTATGTGTTACTGTAAGATATCGAGCACCTAATTGATAAAAAGCACGCAGTACCGCTAGAGAATCACCGAGCGCATGGCCTCCTTCTACTCCAATTAATGAAGCTATTCGGCCATCTCGGTGAGCATCTAGCAGTTCTGCTGCATCTGTAACTAAAGCAAGATGTGCAGCGTTCATTTCTACTATTCTCTTGATAACATCCATTTGTTCGAGAGCTAACTGCACTGCGTCCCGATCCCGTGCCCCGCACGGCACGTACGCCGACCAAAATTGCGCGCCGACTTGACCGAGTCTTAACCGTGGAATATCTGTGTGCGACCAGCGCGAACGGGCCCACGGCTCTAGACCTTCAAGGCCAGCACTTAAATTAAAATCACCAATCTTATTATGTAGAAATTTTCGAACGTTCCATGCTAAATCATTATGTCCATCGACAAGCGGAGTGTCCCGAAGCATACGGCGTATGGTTGTAAGTCGTTCCTCCGGCGTCGCGCGGCCACCGCCACCAAGAGCGATAGGCAAGGCGAGTATAATGCTGAGTATCGCCAAAACTACTAATGCTGCCAGGGCTATCCTCCAACGCGGCCGACGTGGTATCGGCTTTTCGTCTGAACTTCCTGACGCCGATGCTGATAAAGAATCCGGCGCCCACCTGCCGCACCTTTCTGCTACGTCTGGTATGGAACCGGGGAATGTCATTCCGTCTGGTACGGCCGCCTGAAACAAACAAGAGCAAATAAATTATGTATGTGCAAATGAGAGGCTTTGTTTATAATTTACTAATCATTACAAGTACTACTATTACTATAACTACATACTACAACACAACATTGCAAGCCTAATTGCTATATATATAAAAATATAATCTTGCAATTTACGCAGAAAATAACTGGCATATTTGGTTAACTAATACTACTACATAGGTATCCTATAAAACAAAACAGAAACTCGGAATATTATAAACAGGGAGACTGAATTTCTAACGGAAGATGGTTCTTACTATGACTTGGAGTATTAAATGCAAACTGAATATTTAAGTCTAGCACACACTGCGCCCGCTCGAATGACATTACCTATTGCAATCTTGAAACTTTGTCAACAATCACAAGCATGACAATAATTTGCCGCGTGTTCAATTTTATGCAAGAGGCACACATATTATGGGGAGGTGCAAGGGGGGACCTGAATAGCCTCTGACCCATTTACAGAGGGAACTGACGCGCCACGCTCGCCGGGATTTCACTTCAACGGAGTAGTCTGAATAAGTATTGTAATTTTGTTAGTGTCATAGTAAAACTGAAGTACTGCCAAGACTAATTAATTGTTAGCGCTGCTGAAATTAATTCCGGTTTAACGTAGATTATACTTCCAGTTTTAATTGGACGTTGTTTATGATTGATGAACAAGTAAACAATAGGCATTAAAAGTTAATTAGTTCGACCAAGTTTATCATAATTTCATAATATGCTCTTTGTTATTACTGTCACGATATTATTGCGGATAAAAAACAAAGCATGGTACACATTACTAACAAGGGTTTATGTTTTATAATCTCTTAATCGAGTTTATAATGTTCAAGTTCTGAAGATGAGTCCAAATATGGTTAAAATACAATGTGTAATGCTCTAGGCCCAATGGTATAATCACAAGTAGATTTAGGAAGATTTCCAGCATATCATCTCATAAATGGTATAAACATAGTGTCATCATCTTGTACAGCAATGCTGTATATATAAATCATCTTGTCACTAAATTTTACAAAATAAACATTTTTAAAGCATCAGTGGTCATGCACAGAAACTAATTCCATCTTATTTGTAGTTGTTTGCAGATGTGGATGGATGGCAATACAACCTACCGCCAATTAGATGAAAAGATCGTCCGATCCTTTCTTATTAAAAAAAAATCATCAACACTTTAAAAACAAATATAATGTTCTTTTTCACTTCGTATTTTATCAACCTTGTCTATTAACAATCCTGCCACACTTTTCTTAACACGTAGGGTTATTAAATGTTATTATTTAAAAACAATTTGGCGAAGAAGTATAACAAAATATTTCGGTAATTAAGGTCCTCAAAATAAATAGTCCTAACACCATAACAACATAATTACAGGCGCTACCGATAATGTACCTACTCGTTAAATGTACGTAACGGGCACATTTTCTAGTCAGTACTCGGCGGGGAAATGAAACATGGTATAAGTAGGTCACAGAAACCTAACTAAAAGTCGTACCCGCAATTTATCGCATACCGGGTAAACTTTTTAATCTCATTCAAGACTCTGTCTCACTAAAGAATCATTCGATTTATATCTCACAATATTACACCACTAATGGCCTGTTTCTATAACCTATCTATCCCTTACCAGTAGTTAAAATAGTCACCACTGGTACGTATCTGTCAATTTTCCTGTTGCAAAAAACAACGATAGATAGATAGAACAATCCTTTAAATAACATTGATCTATTTGTCAAAATTGACAGATACAAACCAATGGTGTTTATTTTAACTTCTAGTAAGGGATAGATAGGTTATTAACATCGGGCATTAAACTGTGACAGCACCAACCATTAATAAAACGACGTTTTCATGCAGATGACACTAGAATAAAATTCTTCATTTTCAAGTGACTTCAGGCGGGAGTTGACAATTTAAAATGTATTTCATGTAAGTCTACTTATTTTGCGGCAACATTTATTTAAATGTTTTTGAAACTTACGGTAAAATGAATTGTTTGTTTTTAATAAAAGATTTTTTCACTTTTACACCGAAAATTAAGAAGTACTAAACATTTATATGAAAATATACATTTATAACGTTTCATAGATATCATGGTCACAATATTGATTACACAAATAAACAAGTCCAAATTGAACCTAAATGTATGCTTAAAATGTCTACCTATCATCAAACTACCATCACCTGCCCATAAGTACTGTATTTCTGTAGGTCAATATTTTAATTAATGTTACCTTTAATTAAGTGAATTTGTGATTATTATACTTAATATTCTTTACTGTCCTGTCCTGTCATGACCGTTTCACAATAGTTTTTTTTACATTGGTATTAAAGGTACCTCCTTGTACGTACCTGAACGCGTGTTACATAATGTATTTGGACGCGTAATCTCAGGATTGTGTGGTGAGTTCATTTGTCTTAATACGAGTCGCAGCATTCTGTATAAACCACGTTAACTAGGGCAAGCAAGGCATCTATTTCCGACAGTGTCGCGATTGCCGAGTCAGTTGCTAATGCAGTCTCGCCACTCCACTCAATTCCTCCCGTGTTTATTTATGTTACATCTTACGTTGTGGCAAAAATCAATTAGAATTGCAATTTAAAGTTATTTTTTTTTAATTGTTGGTTTTCTTAACCAACATTTTAACGTTTAAGATGGACTTGCAAGACACCTCCTTTTATTGTACTTTATATATCGTTCAAACTAAGTATATGTTAAAATAGTTTAAGATGTTAGAAAATATCTAGCAGCTAAATAGAGTCAAATGAAAGTATGATATATATAGTTTTCCAATTGTACGTATTAATATAATTAGAATAAAATTAATTAAATCTATTGTACATAATCATCGTATAGAAAGATGAAACACGTAGTCACTTCAAAAATCAACGTTAAAAAGATCCGTACTAATATTAAAAATATAAAACTTTACGCGGATAAAATTAAGTCTCATAGTCGTAGCCGACTCACCCGCGTAGACCTTTGCTACGCGCTACAAACTTTCATGTAGCTAATAACGTAACCGCGATTACATGTATTCTACAAACGAATCATACGCATTCCTGTGGACGTTGATTGTGCTACCCCTAATATAATTCGTGGTAATTCGTGCTTATAATCGCATTTTATAATCTATATGGGTACAAAATTGTTTTAGCAGTTTTCATATGTATTAAAAATTATATATCTTTACGTAAGTGTATTATTAATTTAAATTTTCATCAAGAAAACGTTTCATTTTATACTTAACTAGATTTAGAAAAAATGTAACGAAAACAGAAACATTTAGAGCAATTTCTTATACATCCTAAAGACAATGTCACATGTTTAAATCAGGGCTATATAGCGTCTGTTTAATAAATGTAGCTGTTATAATTCCGTCACAAATGTAAAAAAATAATATTTTATAACTTAACTTAATAATTAACGCTGAATAAATATTCATAATCTTTATACTTTTGACTGTAAATATTTTTTTAAAATTGTGATACGTTTTCAGACGGACAGCATACATATAACAACCTAGTTTACTTTTATTTAAATAACAAGATAATAGCAACGACGAATTAACGAGACCATTGTTTACTCCGCTAAGTTAGCAAATTTGAGGGTCCGTAGCGTTAACTATAGGCCAGGGCCGGCGACCGCTGAGGAAAGTTGCGAAAACATTCGCCGGGATAGAGCAGGGGGTGGTCGTGAGCTGCATCGATTCGTTGCACGCTAGACACCGGGCGCTCACGGCACGAGGTCTGCCCCCACAGGCATAATGTTGCGTGAAATTTGCACCCCCATTGTTACCTTATAACTAGCCATCCCTCTGAAGGCAAGCTCTTTTATAGAACACGTACTCTAATGCTCCTTGGACCGAGCCGTTCACTGAACGCTGCGGATGGGTACACTCATTTCTTTTTGTCACTCCCCCTCATGTTTTTTTAGGTAAAGCGTGATATCCTATATGTATGCTATATCAGTGTATTCTAAGTTACTGTAAAATATAATATATCAATGATTATGTTCATTCAATCCCTAGTGTTAAATGTGAATAATGATGTTTGTAAAAATAAGCTCAGAGATAAAGCCTTAAAAGATAACAATTACGGTTTATATTACATACAAAAAGTTTACTTATAATATATAAAAAGTTTACTAATAAACAGTTTTGTAATTTTAGTACATTTATTTCACTATATTAACAATTGATCTAACATCATACATCGTTTAGTACTTAGTATAAATGTGAAATAGTAACGAGATTGTTTTCGTTATGTACATGCTCAGCAAAATGTTATTTGTATGGAAACATTCGTTTTTATTTAAAGTGAAAGTGAATTCATAGCTTCACGTAACATGCATTATATCTGAAGAGCTCTCCAAAACATTCTATATGTATAATGTTGATGAAGATATTACTCATGAGATGAGTTGATTATTAATGATATTACAAAATTATGGAATTGTATAAATTTTATAATAAATAAAGACTTCGTTTTTTTTAAAGAGTGTGAAGATTATGTCATTATTCTTGAAACAAAACTATTGAGCCGATTGTTATGATTAATTGACCTATGAATTCAAAAATCGTAGAAGTGACGCTACAAATATCTTCTGATAAATGTATCTATGTTAGTTAATGTGTATTGTACGAACAAAGTTAAGTTTTTCTTTTTAAGTGAAACCTTTTTGGGCGGCCGAATTTTTCAACTAGGTCACGTTTTAAAATTAGACAATAACCCACCCTCATGAGCTCGGCCATTCTAATACTCCACAAAGATAGCGCAGATCAATATCTCGGAAAATAGACTGATAACAATTCAAATTGGCCAGAAAACTAACTTAAGACTTCGATTTAACGTGTACCTTAGGTAAAAGACGTTTAAATTCAATTCTATTTCGGTATATATCATTTGTTTTAGTTAGACTTTAAAGTTTTTAGTGTAAACACATTATAATATATAAGCCTCTAGTATATTATTTCAAACGAAATATACGGAGAAATGTGAAATACTTACGAGAATGCGTAAACTTGCAACAAATGCTAAATACTGAGTGTGTGTAAACCATAATACTTTAAAAGTCAAATTACTTCTAACGCCAAAGTATGCCAAAAGAAAGCCATAAAAAAGGTGCCGGGATAATATTTGTTAAAAGCGAGAGTCCGTTTACTTATCAAGATTAAGGTTGGGACATGCTCGGATTTTCTGCCTTTTTATACTATGTAACGTCGACAAGACGTAGTATAAACTTTTGTCTGCAGAATCTAACTGGGATAGTACTTTATTGAAACTTGGTTTTGGATAAAATATCTTATTATGTTGCAATATAATACTGTATTTTAAGATAATTCATAGTGAAAACTAGACACTGAAGATCGCCTGGTATAGTGTGTATCCATGTCGAAGACATAAATAAGGCTTTCGAACAGTCCTCAAGGCTTGATGTGCATCTATGGATAACCTCATATCCTATTTATTACAGATGTTCATAAGCTGTTGTGAATGTTTTCTATCAAGTATAATTTCATTTTTATTAATATTTTGACGTTTGATTAAAATAAATTATTGATGATGATGTCTGCGGTGAGAATGAATCATAATGAAACAAAGTTGCCCAAAGTATATCTTTCTCAATCTGTATTCAGAAATAAAACTTACAGCCTCTACCACGGAAATATCGGTCTTGCGAATGGACATTTAGGTCAGCAAATGTCAGTAGAAATTACATAACAAAAGTACACAACCAATTTGAAAGCACGACGATTTTTCTGCCTGAATCTTTTGTGTAACAATTTAATATAACAAGTAACATTTAACTGCGGAACTTAACTTTGAAAAGAATGCAGAAGTCATTGTATACAACTCATAAAACTTTGCAATCAAATATGACCATCCATCTGTACATGAGCGATCAACCGGTCCAAGCTTTTATTAAACTTTTATTATGCTTTTAACTTCTTTTCTGTAAATCCTTTTTTCGTTGAATTGTTTTATCAAAACTTATGTGCATTACTAAGTTTATTGTATCTATTGTCCTGTTGCTAGGGATTAGAAACTACATATGATTAAACTGCTGCGTAGCAGTTGTTTGTTATGAATTTGGGGTTTTGGTAGGGAAAGTTTGGTGGCCAGTTACAATAATTCAAGGGACGAATATCACAATCCTCAGGAGAGTATAGATGCATGTGTGTTTGACAATAAATAGAAATTCTATCCTGAGTTAAGGTGTGCATGGACTAAATATTACAACTGATTAATAATATTAACTGATGAATAAATTTAGTGGTCACATTTAGTTGCAAAGTGGCCTTACGAAAAAAAAAACTTTTTGTAGTATAAAAAACTGACTATCGATTGTATAAATAGTCACTAAATGAGTGTAAATATGGTGTAACATAAAGATATTCACGATCATATCAGTCTCACTCATTAATTGTTCAATAAATGTATATCTAAGTATATGAAATATTTAATAGAATCCACTACTTCTAACGTTAAAGTTTGCCAATAGAAAGGTAACAATAACTTATATAACATTTTACCTACTTAAGGTAAAACTGTTATATTTATAGCTGTTATATAAATTATACTTTACCTTAATGCTTAGAATATCTAGATTGAAAATTGCTACGTGCTATTTATATGAAGCTAGGCGATCTGAAGTCCCCACTCACGTGGAGTTGCTTGTCTACATTAGCGAGTTGATAGTGTAAGAATATAATGAAGTCGATAATTATTTTTATGGTCTCTTCCATAATTTTGAGCCTGGAAATATTGTATTAACCGCTTATACACGCATTTTTTTTATAATTGTCTCATTTAATATTTAATAACTGGCTATTTCTTGTTAGCTTTACATATTAAATGAAATTCATGAATGTAATAATGAGGACATTAAATACAGTACGTATAGCTAATACTTACAGGAAGAGGAGAAGTATATTTCAGGTAAATATGAGCTGAAATATACTCTACTACTTTACTCTACTTCCTATATCTTAAGTAAGGCGGCACAAAGGTTGCAAAACAAAGCGAAAACATATATATTACATTGATCTCGGGTGGAGGGAGCATCTAACTTTTATCTGTTTAACTTTCATACTATCGAAGAAACTCAATTCATTTAACTGTTATCCGGGAAAGTGTTATCATGCCGTAAGATGCCATGGTTTTTCTTTATTTTAAACGAGAAGGAAATGGTAATTTTACGTCCCGCATATTTTGTAATAATACAAAGAAAGTAAAGTAATATTTCAGTTTTCTAAATTTTGTTTAATACTTTGCATAAATCTGAACCGATATGTATGGAATCAAAATAAAATCAATGTTTATATACCTACTTATAGTCACGAACTGAATCACTGAAATAGGGTTAGGCCAAGTGTTCGACGTGAGTAAATAATATATGAAATGTATCCACTTCTCCTTTTTTATTCACGCGCAATCCAAAGATTCTAGAATTGATAGCCGTAACATACTTTAAAAGATTTAGTGAACAATTGTTTTTGTTTTTTGGAGATGTTTACATTTTTATGATACTGTTTTTTACTTTTATTGGGCGTATAAAGTGATTTGGTTAAAGTTTTCCTTCTATTCGTGTTTAATAAACAAGGTGTAATATTATGTAAAAGATAATATTTGTATATTATGAATAACAAGAATTATTAACTGGATGCACCTATCTAATGAGCAAAGATAACATATAAATTAGAATAATGTAACTCAGTTTCATATCTACTAGCTAACTAACTCAGAGCTGCAACCTGTCTCGATGCGTTTTAAAGATAAGTTTCGTCTGTGTGAATATTGTTAACATATTAGAAAACATGTTTACACCTATGGAGGTATACCTCGCACCTGTTTTGCCGCATGGCAACTGTGTAAATTTTATGGATAAACTGGTATAACTCTGTCTGAGATTTGGATTAAAGGACCAATTGTCCACTTTGGTATTAAGTATATCAATACGCAGATGTAAACACCATTTTTGTGCGATATATCCATGCTTATAACAAAATATTTTTAGGTATATACAATAAGTTAGGAAATGAGAATATTTTAACCGTTTCTTTAGACATCCCAGCCTGCATCGTGAGTCAGTACCAATTAAAATAAGTAGGACCGTATACGAAGGATGTGCCAGATGAAATGAAATGAAAACATAACTTACAAAACACATATAATTTGCATGAAAAACAAGTACCAAGGTAAACGAAACATGGAGATAAAGTGCCGGAGCTTTAATTTCACATACAATGTCACAGCAGAAACTTCGTACGTTAATTGCACATTACAACAACACATCAAGTGAACACAATGCGAGTGACATATGAACACTAAACAAGGTCAGCGTGGAAGCAGTCCCTATCGGACCGGAGAAAGAATCATGCGGGAATGAAGGCTCGGACGGACAATCGACACATACGTGGGCGTGCGGCGAGGTGATCGCGCGGCAGATACAGGCGTGAGCCGGCGGTGCGACCTGATAGTCCATATAGTTCCCATAGCCCATGTGATCGCAAGTGCAGGCGCAGGTTTCGATGTGCCTTCGTAGCTCGAGTTCGAGCTCCCATGGTGGCTCCATGAGCGCGAGCAGGCGGGCGGGCGCGCGCCGCGGCGTGCCCGCGCCTCCACGCGCTGCTAATGCGGCCCCGGGCCGTGCGCGGGCCGCACCTGCGCGAGGCCACCTGCCTCCCCGCCCCCCGCACGACGCGCTCCACCATGCAGCCCAGCGTTCAACGCAGCGAGACGCCGGTGGCGACGCGAGGCCCGCGGCGGGCACGAGACGCTATGGCCGCTGGGCGGAAAGCCGCGTCGCGCACAGCCGTTAGCGCGGAGGCGCACATAGCGTGGCGGCCGGCTGCCGGCGAGGGAATGCCGCGGCCGCGAGCCCGGACGAGTGCCCGGGCGACCCGGCCGCGCCGGCGCCCCGAGCTCCACGTGACTGTCCTCCCGCCCACCGCCACCCGCATCAGCCTGCGATCCACATCACTGGACAAATCTTTTAGATGCACAATCGTCCACTATTAATTTGGCTCAACGAAAAACTAACTAAACGATCTGTTTTTTCAAACTTTATTTATTACAAACAAACTTATTATTACACAAAAAAATTATATAAACGACACTCATATATAAAAAAACCTACTTTGTAAAAATTTAATATGTTTCTGATATAATTAAAGCAAATGATCCGGGATGTCTAAGAAATAGATTCGCTATGTAGATATTTTTACCAGAACCATGTTCTTCAATAGTTCTTAATTTTAAGTAGGTACACTGAAGCCTTTTAGGTTTAGTTCAAATCATACATTATACGTATAAAGTACGCATTAGTTATAAACAAACAAATTTAAATGTGTTTATAAATGACTGCATATCTAATATACACAAAATAGAAATCGAAATAAATAATATAATTCAGTCATTTCATAGTTTTACTTTATCAATAAGTTAAAAGTGATAAATGGAAGTAAAAGGAATAATTGATTTATTGTGTAAATTTCGCAATGAAGTTATTTCTTTTAGTAACTAAATCTCTAGGATACACAAATAAAATAAGTAGTTTACAAATGTACTCTTCATGTTTATTATTACTCTCGTAGTTGAAAAGAGTATAATATATTTGTACACTATTCTTGATATCTTTGGTGGTCTTTAACCTTCATAGAGTTTATTAAGTAGAGTAACCGTTGTAATATTTTTACCGGTAATGTCATAATTGCCGCTAATTCAACACAATTCCCGTGCAGAAAACAGTGAACTATGTAACAAAGAGATCAAGGAAGACAAATTTGGTTATATGAGTTTAAACTCTTCCGTACCGAAGGCTTGGATATTTTGCAACGCTGCCGCACTGTAGGTAGAGTAGGTAATTGAGTCGTAATATCATGACAATAATCTGCAATTTAAATCGTTTAACGAGGAGAATTACCATCTATATGTAAGTAGTGCTTCATGTTTTAAGTAAAAAATAACAGTCATTTTTTACCAAAATATAAAAAATGTTTGTAGATATTATTACATATATTTTGCTGGAAATACTTAAATAAAAAGATCGTGATTGAACATACATATTTTGCAAAACTAATATAATTTTTATCTTCATAATTATTGCGACTTTTTGCCCTCCCATACGAGCCGATAACACGTCATGGTTAAGGTTCAACGATTGTCCTACGATTGGGTTTCGATTTTGTTTGTTAAATTGGGCCGCCTGGAGCAGAGAGGCTGTATGCGTGCGCAGCAGTGAGCACAATGCCAGCGGTCGCGGCAGTCGGCATGAGGCGCGCGCGGAGTGTCACGGGGCCGTTGCGGCGAGCGCACCCTGCCTCCGGGGCCACCTGGAACGTCCAGGTACACCTCCAACACCTAATACCTCCAATGAGCTTCTTAAACTTCCTACGCACATCCTACTGTAGGCACATACCAGCTTTCATTCACGCTTCGTCCGCCATAATGCATTTTTTATTTTATTAAAATGCAAAATTAAATAATGTGAATGTGACCATCGGATCTGAAGACTCAACAGTTGGCTGAGAACTTGTTGCGCACGCAACTCACTCCTATGAATACATTAAAACTATTATCATCCGCGTAAGTGACGGGTGAATGGAAATTGTAATGATCGGTATTATTTATCGTCGGTCATACGCTCGTATAATACATACATACAATGAAAAACACATGGCTCTTCAAAACAATTCCTTACATAACCTCTTACACCTGTCTTATATATTAAAATGTTTTACTATTATCTTTTTACGATATCAATATTAAATTCAATTATATTAATGAAACTCTTCAATATATAAATCGAAATAGTTTTATTTTACGTATATTCCTAATTGATTTTATTATTAATTATATTATTATAAAAAAAATAACATGCAATAATCATAATTTCCTGCATATTTCGCACAAATGTGTCGTGTCTGTTTGTTAGGTATTACATATTTAGTAATAAATCTATTTACACTCAAGCTTTAAAATTATCACTATGTACTTTTAAATTATAACAGTTATTAATATTT